>JAHPZR010019912.1:0-10000 GCA_019787425.1 Platygyra sinensis
CGCCGCTAAGGCACTATGGCAATAAGGTGTAAACTTTAATGTTTGTTTAATTAATTAATTTCAATTAATTAATTAGCCTTGTTTTGAGCGGGTGGGGTAGGTTTTTAAGTTTTGAAATGAGTTTATTCAAAATAAACACTAAAATACAAGTTAAAAGTGCAAAGCACGTGGGCTTGGCCCCTCACAACAAATGTAAGCCAGAGAAAATCAGAACAAACCATAGTCCAGAAAAAAAAAACGGTTAAGGGAACACAAGTCCATTGTCCGTATGGTAGTCATAATGTATACGCTATCTGCAAACCGTATAATGAACTAGAAAGAAACTTGATACGAAGCCTCGGACACAACACACACCGGAGATTCCCAGGCAGAAACAAAATTAGAGTGTGATAGGCGAAAATGATCCAAAGCGATTCTCTTACGGATGTCAACTTTGATGTATCGGATAATAGCTCGGAAATCTTCCGTTCCGTTTTGAAACGAGGCTTTGTTTCTAAACTTCCAGACGCCATAAAGGATCGTTTTAATGACAAATCTAGCCAAGCGCGCACGACAAGCATCTACACGAGGCCATTGAAAGAAAAAAACAAAAAGACAATTAGGAAGAAAGGTGACACCAATAAGGGAGGACAAAATGGGGGAGAAATGGGACCAAACGGCCTTAACACGCGAGCAATTAAGGAAGCAATGGTCAATTGTCTCCTTTCTAGAACAAAAAGCACAGCGGTCAGAATTAATATAGCCCCAATTCTTCAAAGAACCCCTAACCTTAACGGCCCGTAAAATAATCAGCCATAAGAGATCGTTTTTAAAATTCTCACTAAAGCTATCCCTAACTAAAGACCAATGCCGATCCAAATCAAAACCGACAGTCAAGAAAGAAACCCAAAAACGGTGGATGACAGGGGATGATGATTTCTCCTTTAAGAGAGTAGAGTAACACTTCTTCGAGGTAAAAGCAAAATCACGCCAGTCTTGGCAAGATAAAATCTTGCGAAGACTGGTCAAAACGGACAAACAATTTGTATAAAAAGGCGTTAAAGAAAAAGTGCTCGGAGAGGAGTTATCCCAAAGGGGACGCCACTCCGAGCGAAAAGAAGAAAGCCTAGGACCGAAACTGAACACTTAATAAGGTAGAAAGACTTTGAATCGGCATTGCAAAGAGAAATAATAGAAGCCAATTTTAAGGCATCAGCCTTAATCAGAAAATTAAGAATACCCAGCCCCCCCTCTTAAAAAGGGCTGGTAGCAAGACTGACGGCTCACCGTTTCCATACGATACCCCCAAAGAAAAGGCCAAACTAAATTATTAAGATCGGAAATAACCCATCTGGGGACAGTAAGGATGGTCACTAAATACAAAAGCTTACTAATACCAAACGTATTCACAATCAAAGACTTTCCTGCAAGAGACAGGGAACGAGATTTCCATAAATTAAGATGATTCTCTAGTTTTTTAAGTTTAGGCTGCCAATTATCGGCTTCGGTAGCCTGACCAAAGAAAACTCCTAGAATTTTCATTTTGGGGACCCAACTAAGGCCAAACGGCTGGTCGGTGCGAGAACGCCACGCGCCCAGCCACATGGCCTCAGTCTTAGAAATATTAAGTTTCGCCCCAGAGCCCTGCTCATAAATCCGAATAACATTAAAAAGAACTGCAAGACAACGAACTGATTTAACTAAGCTAGTTGTGTCATCCGCATATACCCCTACTTTATACTGTAAACCTTTGGTACCGGGTAAGAGAAAGCCTTCTATTTCCGAACATGACCGGATCTTACACGCGAGAGATTCAACACAGAGAATATACAACATCGGAGAAAGGGAATCCCCCTGGCGAACACCGCGCGCCAGAGGGATCGGATCAGTAAGCCATTCATTAACAATAACACGCATATTTGCACCATTGTAAAAAGTATAGATCCAACGACAAAAAGTTGGACCAAAACCAAAATGAATCAAAAGATTTTGTAAAAAAGGAACGATTTACACGATCGAAGGCTTTCTCTTGATCAAGACTAACTAAAATACCCGTTTCGTCTGTACGGTCAATATAATCCAAAATATCTCTAAGAATGTGTAAATTGGAAGAAATCTTACGACCAGGAACGGAGCATGTTTGATCGGGATCAACGATAAAATCTAGAACCTTAGACAAACGAACAGAAATAGCCTTAGAACAAATTTTATAATCAACATTAAGAAGGGAGATCGGTCGCCAATTTTAAGAGACTTCCGATCACCCTTCTTGAAAATCACACGCGTGTTACTAGTTTTCATAGAATCGCACATTTCACCGGCATGAAAACAAACACGTACTAAAAAAGGTGACAAAAGATTCCAGAATTTACGATAGAACTCCACAGTCAGACCATCAGGCCCAGGAGATTTGTTAGTATTCATATTTTTAATCGCAAAAGAAATTTCATCAACCGTAATTGCACCTTCACACAGAGAGGCCTGATCAGAAGACAATTGACGGGAAAGCGAGGACAAAAGGTCATTCTGGAAATTTAAATCAATCGGCTCTTCGGAAAATAAAGAAGAATAAAAATCAACATGCGCTTGTTCTATTTCCTTCTGCGAAAAAACCTCGGTACCTGATGAATTGTAAATTGACGGCATGAAACTTTTTTGGGCACGAGAAGATTGAAGCCGGAAAAAATAACGGGAAGGGCGCTCACCTTCCTCCAACCATTTAGCGCAACTACGAATTAAAATTCCTTCGGTTTCTCTAATATAAATAGATTTTAAGCGGCCCTCAATGTCTTGTATACAATCACTAACGGAATTATCGCCGTCAACCAAACGGTGCCGAAGGCTAATTAATTTATTTGCCCAAAAAACGCGATCACGGCTCAATTTACGCCGCTTCTTACGAGCAAAGGAAATTGATTCTTCTTTAATAGAAACTTTTAAAAACTCCCACCAATCCTGAAGAGAGACAAAGGAAGTAAGATAGCGAATATGACTTTGAATTAAATCACGAATAATTTCACAAAAATTTGAATCATCAAGGAGCGAATTGTTAAATTTCCAAACACCAGGGCCGCGCTTAATAGCATCGGGAATTTCAAAAACAAAAGAAACAAAATCGTGATCCGAAAGCGGGCAAGGTGAGATTTCACATTGACAATCGGACGTAAACAAATCTCTAGAAACAAAGAACTTATCCAAGCGACTAGCAATTGAATGATCGTGACTAAACCACGTGAATTCACGCGCGTGGGGATGTAATTTTCGCCACGCATCTACCAAAGCAAAATCAGATCGCAAAGAACTACACGCTTTGTCAATCGAAATATTACCGCCAAATTTATCCAGAGCATTCTCATAGCAGTTGAAATCACCTCCGATCACAAGAGCAGAGGCCGGAATAAAAAATACGTGGATAGATGCGTAAAAAGATTTTCGATCGGTACGATTAGTAGGAGCATAAACATTAACAAAATTAATATCAACATAACTGATCCTGATCAAAATGCTAAGAACACGCCCATTAGAATCCTTTTTCCAAGACACAATTTCATCCGAAAAATCGGGAGAAACGAGAATGGCTACACCGCCTTGCTTTCCGATCGCAGGCGACCAAAAACTAGAACCCAGCCACCGGCGGGAAAGAGCTCTGATATTTTGTTCAGAGCAAACGAAGGTTTCTTGAACAAAACAAAGATCACAACGCGATTTCGTAATAAGATCAAAAAAGAGGTTACAATTTAGGGGATTCCCCAAACCTCTTGCATTAATAGACAAAACTTTGAAAGTGTCTTGAAAAAAGGAAAAAGAGAACAATTACTTCCTGCCCTTTTTCTTCTTATCTTTCTCTCTCGCCGCAGTTTGAACAGCTTTACGTTTAAGTTCAGATGAAACATCCATTGGGGAAGCAGCAGCAGGGCGAGGACGGCGTGGTAGGCTTACGGCGAGCAGCGGCAGCTAAAACCTCAGGAACAGGAGCAGGATGACGACGGGAAGGCCGAAGTGGGCGAGCTGGTGGTGGCGGTGGTCGATTGTCAACAATGACCAGGCCCCCGGAATCCAG
This sequence comes from Platygyra sinensis, assembly GCA_019787425.1. NCBI lineage: Eukaryota > Metazoa > Cnidaria > Anthozoa > Scleractinia > Merulinidae > Platygyra > Platygyra sinensis. The sequence continues at coordinate 4,040 of JAHPZR010019912.1, forward strand.
AACATGATCAGACTGGGTAGATGAAGGAACAGAAGGTGGAACATCAGGAGTTGAGGGAACAGGCTGAGCGTCAGGCGGAGACGCAGAGGATTGGAACAAAACTTGCGTTTCAGCAACAGGAGCATCAGAAGTAGATGGCAAAACAGAAGAATCTTCAGGGGACGGTGAAAATCAGCAGTGGTAGGTGGGTCAGCGGAAGCCGCAGGCAGCTCAGCGGAAGTCGCAGAAGGAGGCGAAGCTGCCGGCGGGTCAGCGGAAGCTTCAGGAGATAATTGTTCAGCGGGAACTTCAGAGGACGGCTGAAGATGAGATGGTAAAGCCGCAGCAAGAGGCAGTTCTTCAACGCCGTCAACATATTCGTCGGAAAGATCCGAATCCTCAGCCCACTGGAAGGAATCATCAGAGCGAGTTTCAAATCCACTACTGGGCCGTCTCGTCGGTACGCTCACCACGGACAGTGGGTGAAACCCAGGAATAGGTGCAATCGCGGCTAAGATGACCATCATGTTTACAAAAATTACACAAAGGCGGGGCTGGACAAAAATTGGCCTCATGCCCGATACGCTCACAGTTGAAACACACTTTATTGTCGCAGGCGTAGCTGAAATGGCCTGGCAGATTACATTTCCGGCACGTGAGGGGCTGACCGGCATATTTAAGGAACACCTGATAACGCCCAAATCGAAGAAAGTTAGGAATAGGCTTCAAAACACGAACTCTGTAATGACGTAAACCATTGTAAACATTGGGCGCGCAATCGAACTCAAACTTTCCACGGCGAAAATTAGCCACTTCACAGAAAGGTGTCAGACGTCTAATGATAGCCCAATCACTCAATTCAAAAGGCGCGTCATAAATGGTCAAGAATGTCAAGGGCCTGTCAATATCTTGAATTTCGTAACTTTCACTGTCAATGGAAATTGCATTCAAAGATAAGAACTTTTCCTTGAGCGCATCAGATTTGAAAGTTATGACAACTTCACCGTTCATTTTACGCTGAAGACACTGAATATCAGAAGCACCAATATTGGCGGCAGATAAGGCAGCAAAAACTGATCTCGCCGACGTAGAACGCGAAGGCGTAAACAGTGCAGATCTCGGGCGTTTCGGCATATCATTATTAACACGAGGCGTAGATGGACGCGGCATTTGGCGAAAACCAGAAGCAGAACCATCCGTTCGAGCCGCTCTCGACGCATAAGAATCGCCATTTACAACATTAGACTCTAAAGGAGTATTAACATCCACAGCATTCGGCTGAGAGCGAACTTCGACAGCAATATTATTCGCGCCATTAGGATCTCGTACAGAAGTGTCAGTAATATTCACAGAAACACCAGTATCATTATCACGGCTCACCGCATCCGTGACAATAGAAGCGTTTGTATCAACATCCATACAAGTGTCGTTCTGATCCATACTCACAAGTAGAGGGAAAAAAAGAGAATCTGCCAAATTACAAATGCGCCAAAGCCTCTTGTTATCCTTGTGGTACTATTCCGCTCTTAAGAACAAGTGCAGTTTGCTCGAAGCGCAAGCGCAGATTGATTAGTATTAGTGTTAACTATATGTTAGGTAAACTATACATTTCACATACAATTACACTTGAACGTTAAGTGCTTTTCCTTGTGGTAGAACACAACATGTAAGACGCATGCGCTCTAGCAGTTTCAGCATGATACAATCCGTTCTCGAGTTCAGAATTCATGCGTGCGATACCACACTCTCCTCTTAACGGGCGATAGCAGTTGTATTTCAGGTAATATCAGTTTTCCTTTTTAGTGCAAAGAACGCTTTTGTGACAGCGTATCGTTTGGAGTCATCCCTAGCTCGGTTAAAAAATGTCGTGTGCTATTTTCAAACTATTTCGTGTTTGCTAAGCTTTAAAGAGGGAAACGAATGGATCTCCTCAGCCGCCTGTTTATTTTCTCCCCCATGAAAGAGAACAAGAAGTTTACAAATGTATTCACCCTAAACATTTCCAAGTTAGCGAGATTAAAAGTACCCGGTAGTAATGTCGTGACAAAAGAAACTTCTCAAATATTGCTGCAGACACTGTGGCACTTACGGAAACCGGAAATAAATTAAGTCAGTATTTGAGGGGACTCATTCACCGATGTAAGATATAAATAATATCGGTAAAGTTAAAACGCTTCTCGGTTGTATTAATCGATATCAATGTGTATTTTGACTGGTTTATCGTTAACACGGTACCAACAGTGGCAACCTAATAAGAACGTGCTATTCCGAGACACAACGTGACTATTTGATAATTAAATTAGTAACTGTTTATGGATGAAATGAAAATTTGTCTCTTGAATGAAATAAAATCATTCCTCTTCCATTTTTTTCATAAGTTAATAACATTAGCTCATTTTTCTCCAGCAGGAAAAAACCCAGCATATTTTCCTTTGTATGTTTTTGGGAAAACAAGGGTATCATGTTACAAACTTTGCGAGGAAAACAAAAGTATCAAGTTACAAATGTTGGCGTTGAACAAATAAAATAATCAGGTTTGCTAGTTCAACGTATCAATGAATTAAAAATAAACGAAATTCAACGTAAAGCACCACAGTAAAATTTTAAACCTTCTTGACAAACAGTAATTGTAAGTTATTTTTGGGCCTTGAACTAACAAGTTACATAAAGGCAGCAGATGACTCAAAATGTACTTGCAGTCCTGCATAACACTCTGCACTATCTGAGATTGTCTCACTAGTTTCGTTTTGCTAGCTAGTTTCGCCGTTCATAGAAAGGAATAATTTTATGCGGTTAAGTTAAAAACATAAAATTGTAGACATTCTTATTCTTCGGCCATTTCAACTTGAGTAAAAATAGCAAACAAACTGCGGTTATAAACATAACGAGACAACGCATGTTGTAAAAACTTTCATTTATGAACTTGACGTTTCGTATGCTCCAACATACATCTTCAGAAGTAACGGTTACCTAAATTACAATTAAATTTAAACGCGAAGACTAATACCAAATAAGGAAAGTAATGACAATGAAAAAGAAAATAAACAGACCTAGTTAAGTCTGCTGGAAAAATATAAATGGCTAGTAGAGAAGAAGTTTCTCACTGCCAATATTTTCATTAAGCGCTGGTTTCAAGTCACGAATCAGCAAGGCTTCTTTAATTTTACAATGTACATCAGACTGTCCAGTGGCTAAAATATCAAAGTGATCCCATTTAATCTTGTGGCCTGTTTGGGTCATATGGTCAGCAATGGCAGAAGAATGGCTGTTACTCGTCAGCGCTTTAAAATGTTCCGTTTTCCTGTCATGTAATCGACGTTTTGTTTTTCCAATATAGTAATCATCACAATCCCAGCAGCTAGCCTTATAAACTACTTTAGACCTAAGGGAGCGGCTGAGCTGAGCTGCTGGGATTGTGATGATTACTATATTGGAAAAACAAAACGTCGATTACATGACAGGAAAACGGAACATTTTAAAGCGCTGACGAGTAACAGCCATTCTTCTGCCATTGCTGACCATATGACCCAAACAGGCCACAAGATTAAATGGGATCACTTTGATATTTTAGCCACTGGACAGTCTGATGTACATTGTAAAATTAAAGAAGCCTAGCTGATTCGTGACTTGAAACCAGCGCTTAATGAAAATATTGGCAGTGAGAAACTTCTTCTCTACTAGCCATTTATATTTTTCCAGCAGACTTAACTAGGTCTGTTTATTTTCTTTTTCATTGTCATTACTTTCCTTATTTGGTATTAGTCTTCGCGTTTAAATTTAATTGTAATTTAGGTAACCGTTACTTCTGAAGATGTATGTTGGAGCATACGAAACGTCAAGTTCATAAATGAAAGTTTTTACAACATGCGTTGTCTCGTTATGTTTATAACCGCAGTTTGTTTGCTATTTTTACATAAAATTGTGTTGTATAAACAGATGTTTCAACAAAAAATTTTATCTATCCTTTTCAAAATCTCAGACTCGGCTTTATTCTTAAAATATTCTTAAAATTTCCCAAATTTCAGCCTCGATATTCTAATAAAATATATTCTTATAAAAAAAGACTGTATTTGGAGTCTTATAGCATCAGGGCAAGTAAATCAACCCCCCCCCCCTCCCCCTCTTAGGGCCTGTTTACATGGAGGTGGGGGACCCCAGGTAGGTGAGGTAACCCGCCTAGGTGGGGTAACCGCCTCTCCATATAGTCTCTCATTTTTCTTTGATCATGTTTACATGATAGGTGGGGTATCCCGCCTAGGCGGGTTGCCCGGTCTGCCAGGTAGGGTAACCCTGTCGCAAGGTGGGGTAACCCACCTAGCCGGGGTCGAGGTTATGTTACATTTGCAAGCGCGCCAAAGCGCGCCAAATTAAAAAAAGCAGTAAAAAGCCACAGCACTGAAATGTTGTAGTGAGATCAGATAATGAGAGGAAAAGAACACTGACCGCCAAAATGCGTCGTTCGCCTACCATTTTCTCTGTTTACATGCCTAGCGACCAAGCAACAACGTCTAGTAACGTCACCCCGGGACCCCGGCGTTGTAAGTTTGCATGTAAACGCGGGCGATTTTTCGACGACAGCTAGGCGGGCTACCTCACCTACCTGGGGTCCCCCACCTCCATGTAAACAGGCCCTTAGCTCAAGGTCTGGATCCGCCTCGGCTTTCATTTGAAAATGCGCCAATCCTTGCAGATTTGTTCATCTTGTGAAAGAAAAAAAAAACTGTGCTGTGCTGCCTTAATTTCGTGATTTAATCATTTGTTGTTTTTGCTTCCTAAATAAAATATATTGGAGACCATTTTAAATAAAACCAAATGCCATGTGAAATGAGTACTCTCGAGGTGCCGGCGAGGTACCGGCGAATTTAATGCCTGGGGTAACCCTGCGATGGACTAGCATCCCATCCAGGGTAGAGTAGGAATACTCCCAGTCGCTTCATGCTACAGAAACTGGGATAAGCTCCGGCCTGGTGGGCCACAGTTGGCTCGGATGCAGACTTTTACCTTTTTTGACCTTGTGAAATACGGCGTTACCCTTGTAATGTGAAACCGGGAGAAAGTAACATAACGGCATTAACATGTGACCTCTCACACCGCAAAGGTCATTCGACTTGTTTATTCAGTGAACGGGGACTGAGTTATTTACCCATAAGTGGACATGAACTATACAGATATGAGAGACTAGTACTGATTTGCTTCCTTTTGAAGTGTGTATTCTCATATTTATCAAGGACTCTCGACTAAGCAATACGATGAAAAGATCCACACCTGCGTGTGCGACAGCAAATGTAAACATTGTCGACCTTGTCGAATTTTATGGCCGTTTATGCTCGCTGTGTTACTGGAAATATCTTAAGAACAACTCAAAAGGACACTGGGAAGTTAAAATAATTTCTATAGCGGCAGAAAGAGCGTAAATGACGGTGAGTCGTTGTTTCCTGTTTTAAACCGTTGACTTCCAAAGAGCAACCTCGTGATTTGCATAAAGTTGAACTCGCTTACATGCTGTAACATTTTATTTTACTGACGGGGAACATTTTCATTCCCAGAGCTATAACGTTTCTGGTGAAAAAAACAATAACCAAGGTTTCCTAAAATATAAATATTTTGACCAAATGATATATACCAGTGGCTATTTATCCTAGTCGGAGTTGGCCCTTATTTGTTCCTTGCCAAGTGACACAAATGGCGGCTGTACAAATACCCTTCGTTAAAAAGCTGTAAACAAAACTTCAAGAAACTTACAACACGATTTTAAAGTATAAGAATGAAATAACAATTGTGTCAAGTTTCGTTTTCATAGGATTTTTTTACGCCCCTGATGTTTCGTAAAGAAGCGTGAAATTTGAAGATTTTAAGTTGCGAAAACCGCCATTATATGCAAATTTCGAACTTTCTTAAATTTTGGCCGCAAAATAAACCCTTGGAACTCTAAACTATTTTTCCTTGAATAAGTTCACCCAAAGATATGTTTTGGCGAAATAA
>JAHPZR010019912.1:20000-29873 GCA_019787425.1 Platygyra sinensis
AAAAAAATCCTATGAAAACGAAACTTGACACAATTGTTATTTCATTCTTATACTTTAAAATCGTGTTGTAAGTTTCTTGAAGTTTTGTTTACAGCTTTTTAACGAAGGGTATTTGTACAGCCGCCATTTGTGTCACTTGGCAAGGAACAAATAAGGGCCAACTCCGACTAGGATAAATAGCCACTGGTATATATCATTTGGTCAAAATATTTATATTTTAGGAAACCTTGGTTATTGTTTTTTTCACCAGAAACGTTATAGCTCTGGGAATGAAAATGTTCCCCGTCAGTAAAATAAAATGTTACAGCATGTAAGCGAGTTCAACTTTATGCAAATCACGAGGTTGCTCTTTGGAAGTCAACGGTTTAAAACAGGAAACAACGACTCACCGTCATTTACGCTCTTTCTGCCGCTATAGAAATTATTTTAACTTCCCAGTGTCCTTTTGAGTTGTTCTTAAGATATTTCCAGTAACACAGCGAGCATAAACGGCCATAAAATTCGACAAGGTCGACAATGTTTACATTTGCTGTCGCACACGCAGGTGTGGATCTTTTCATCGTATTGCTTAGTCGAGAGTCCTTGATAAATATGAGAATACACACTTCAAAAGGAAGCAAATCAGTACTAGTCTCTCATATCTGTATAGTTCATGTCCACTTATGGGTAAATAACTCAGTCCCCGTTCACTGAATAAACAAGTCGAATGACCTTTGCGGTGTGAGAGGTCACATGTTAATGCCGTTATGTTACTTTCTCCCGGTTTCACATTACAAGGGTAACGCCGTATTTCACAAGGTCAAAAAAGGTAAAAGTCTGCATCCGAGCCAACTGTGGCCCACCAGGCCGGAGCTTATCCCAGTTTCTGTAGCATGAAGCGACTGGGAGTATTCCTACTCTACCCTGGATGGGATGCTAGTCCATCGCAGGGTTACCCCAGGCATTAAATTCGCCGGTACCTCGCCGGCACCTCGAGAGTACTCATTTCACATGGCATTTGGTTTTATTTAAAATGGTCTCCAATATATTTTATTTAGGAAGCAAAAACAACAAATGATTAAATCACGAAATTAAGGCAGCACAGCACAGTTTTTTTTTTCTTTCACAAGATGAACAAATCTGCAAGGATTGGCGCATTTTCAAATGAAAGCCGAGGCGGATCCAGACCTTGAGCTAAGGGCCTGTTTACATGGAGGTGGGGGACCCCAGGTAGGTGAGGTAGCCCGCCTAGCTGTCGTCGAAAAATCGCCCGCGTTTACATGCAAACTTACAACGCCGGGGTCCCGGGGTGACGTTACTAGACGTTGTTGCTTGGTCGCTAGGCATGTAAACAGAGAAAATGGTAGGCGAACGACGCATTTTGGCGGTCAGTGTTCTTTTCCTCTCATTATCTGATCTCACTACAACATTTCAGTGCTGTGGCTTTTTACTGCTTTTTTTAATTTGGCGCGCTTTGGCGCGCTTGCAAATGTAACATAACCTCGACCCCGGCTAGGTGGGTTACCCCACCTTGCGACAGGGTTACCCTACCTGGCAGACCGGGCAACCCGCCTAGGCGGGATACCCCACCTATCATGTAAACATGATCAAAGAAAAATGAGAGACTATATGGAGAGGCGGTTACCCCACCTAGGCGGGTTACCTCACCTACCTGGGGTCCCCCACCTCCATGTAAACAGGCCCTAAGAGGGGGAGGGGGGGGGGGTTGATTTACTTGCCCTGATGCTATAAGACTCCAAATACAGTCTTTTTTTATAAGAATATATTTTATTAGAATATCGAGGCTGAAATTTGGGAAATTTTAAGAATATTTTAAGAATAAAGCCGAGTCTGAGATTTTGAAAAGGATAGATAAAATTTTTTGTTGAAACATCTGTTTATACAACACAATTTTATGTAAAAATAGCAAACAAACTGCGGTTATAAACATAACGAGACAACGCATGTTGTAAAAACTTTCATTTATGAACTTGACGTTTCGTATGCTCCAACATACATCTTCAGAAGTAACGGTTACCTAAATTACAATTAAATTTAAACGCGAAGACTAATACCAAATAAGGAAAGTAATGACAATGAAAAAGAAAATAAACAGACCTAGTTAAGTCTGCTGGAAAAATATAAATGGCTAGTAGAGAAGAAGTTTCTCACTGCCAATATTTTCATTAAGCGCTGGTTTCAAGTCACGAATCAGCTAGGCTTCTTTAATTTTACAATGTACATCAGACTGTCCAGTGGCTAAAATATCAAAGTGATCCCATTTAATCTTGTGGCCTGTTTGGGTCATATGGTCAGCAATGGCAGAAGAATGGCTGTTACTCGTCAGCGCTTTAAAATGTTCCGTTTTCCTGTCATGTAATCGACGTTTTGTTTTTCCAATATAGTAATCATCACAATCCCAGCAGCTCAGCTCAGCCGCTCCCTTAGGTCTAAAGTAGTTTATAAGGCTAGCTGCTGGGATTGTGATGATTACTATATTGGAAAAACAAAACGTCGATTACATGACAGGAAAACGGAACATTTTAAAGCGCTGACGAGTAACAGCCATTCTTCTGCCATTGCTGACCATATGACCCAAACAGGCCACAAGATTAAATGGGATCACTTTGATATTTTAGCCACTGGACAGTCTGATGTACATTGTAAAATTAAAGAAGCCTTGCTGATTCGTGACTTGAAACCAGCGCTTAATGAAAATATTGGCAGTGAGAAACTTCTTCTCTACTAGCCATTTATATTTTTCCAGCAGACTTAACTAGGTCTGTTTATTTTCTTTTTCATTGTCATTACTTTCCTTATTTGGTATTAGTCTTCGCGTTTAAATTTAATTGTAATTTAGGTAACCGTTACTTCTGAAGATGTATGTTGGAGCATACGAAACGTCAAGTTCATAAATGAAAGTTTTTACAACATGCGTTGTCTCGTTATGTTTATAACCGCAGTTTGTTTGCTATTTTTACTCAAGTTGAAATGGCCGAAGAATAAGAATGTCTACAATTTTATGTTTTTAACTTAACCGCATAAAATTATTCCTTTCTATGAACGGCGAAACTAGCTAGCAAAACGAAACTAGTGAGACAATCTCAGATAGTGCAGAGTGTTATGCAGGACTGCAAGTACATTTTGAGTCATCTGCTGCCTTTATGTAACTTGTTAGTTCAAGGCCCAAAAATAACTTACAATTACTGTTTGTCAAGAAGGTTTAAAATTTTACTGTGGTGCTTTACGTTGAATTTCGTTTATTTTTAATTCATTGATACGTTGAACTAGCAAACCTGATTATTTTATTTGTTCAACGCCAACATTTGTAACTTGATACTTTTGTTTTCCTCGCAAAGTTTGTAACATGATACCCTTGTTTTCCCAAAAACATACAAAGGAAAATATGCTGGGTTTTTTCCTGCTGGAGAAAAATGAGCTAATGTTATTAACTTATGAAAAAAATGGAAGAGGAATGATTTTATTTCATTCAAGAGACAAATTTTCATTTCATCCATAAACAGTTACTAATTTAATTATCAAATAGTCACGTTGTGTCTCGGAATAGCACGTTCTTATTAGGTTGCCACTGTTGGTACCGTGTTAACGATAAACCAGTCAAAATACACATTGATATCGATTAATACAACCGAGAAGCGTTTTAACTTTACCGATATTATTTATATCTTACATCGGTGAATGAGTCCCCTCAAATACTGACTTAATTTATTTCCGGTTTCCGTAAGTGCCACAGTGTCTGCAGCAATATTTGAGAAGTTTCTTTTGTCACGACATTACTACCGGGTACTTTTAATCTCGCTAACTTGGAAATGTTTAGGGTGAATACATTTGTAAACTTCTTGTTCTCTTTCATGGGGGAGAAAATAAACAGGCGGCTGAGGAGATCCATTCGTTTCCCTCTTTAAAGCTTAGCAAACACGAAATAGTTTGAAAATAGCACACGACATTTTTTAACCGAGCTAGGGATGACTCCAAACGATACGCTGTCACAAAAGCGTTCTTTGCACTAAAAAGGAAAACTGATATTACCTGAAATACAACTGCTATCGCCCGTTAAGAGGAGAGTGTGGTATCGCACGCATGAATTCTGAACTCGAGAACGGATTGTATCATGCTGAAACTGCTAGAGCGCATGCGTCTTACATGTTGTGTTCTACCACAAGGAAAAGCACTTAACGTTCAAGTGTAATTGTATGTGAAATGTATAGTTTACCTAACATATAGTTAACACTAATACTAATCAATCTGCGCTTGCGCTTCGAGCAAACTGCACTTGTTCTTAAGAGCGGAATAGTACCACAAGGATAACAAGAGGCTTTGGCGCATTTGTAATTTGGCAGATTCTCTTTTTTTCCCTCTACTTGTGAGTATGGATCAGAACGACACTTGTATGGATGTTGATACAAACGCTTCTATTGTCACGGATGCGGTGAGCCGTGATAATGATACTGGTGTTTCTGTGAATATTACTGACACTTCTGTACGAGATCCTAATGGCGCGAATAATATTGCTGTCGAAGTTCGCTCTCAGCCGAATGCTGTGGATGTTAATACTCCTTTAGAGTCTAATGTTGTAAATGGCGATTCTTATGCGTCGAGAGCGGCTCGAACGGATGGTTCTGCTTCTGGTTTTCGCCAAATGCCGCGTCCATCTACGCCTCGTGTTAATAATGATATGCCGAAACGCCCGAGATCTGCACTGTTTACGCCTTCGCGTTCTACGTCGGCGAGATCAGTTTTTGCTGCCTTATCTGCCGCCAATATTGGTGCTTCTGATATTCAGTGTCTTCAGCGTAAAATGAACGGTGAAGTTGTCATAACTTTCAAATCTGATGCGCTCAAGGAAAAGTTCTTATCTTTGAATGCAATTTCCATTGACAGTGAAAGTTACGAAATTCAAGATATTGACAGGCCCTTGACATTCTTGACCATTTATGACGCGCCTTTTGAATTGAGTGATTGGGCTATCATTAGACGTCTGACACCTTTCTGTGAAGTGGCTAATTTTCGCCGTGGAAAGTTTGAGTTCGATTGCGCGCCCAATGTTTACAATGGTTTACGTCATTACAGAGTTCGTGTTTTGAAGCCTATTCCTAACTTTCTTCGATTTGGGCGTTATCAGGTGTTCCTTAAATATGCCGGTCAGCCCCTCACGTGCCGGAAATGTAATCTGCCAGGCCATTTCAGCTACGCCTGCGACAATAAAGTGTGTTTCAACTGTGAGCGTATCGGGCATGAGGCCAATTTTTGTCCAGCCCCGCCTTTGTGTAATTTTTGTAAACATGATGGTCATCTTAGCCGCGATTGCACCTATTCCTGGGTTTCACCCACTGTCCGTGGTGAGCGTACCGACGAGACGGCCCAGTAGTGGATTTGAAACTCGCTCTGATGATTCCTTCCAGTGGGCTGAGGATTCGGATCTTTCCGACGAATATGTTGACGGCGTTGAAGAACTGCCTCTTGCTGCGGCTTTACCATCTCATCTTCAGCCGTCCTCTGAAGTTCCCGCTGAACAATTATCTCCTGAAGCTTCCGCTGACCCGCCGGCAGCTTCGCCTCCTTCTGCGACTTCCGCTGAGCTGCCTGCGGCTTCCGCTGACCCACCTACCACTGCTGATTTTCACCGTCCCCTGAAGATTCTTCTGTTTTGCCATCTACTTCTGATGCTCCTGTTGCTGAAACGCAAGTTTTGTTCCAATCCTCTGCGTCTCCGCCTGACGCTCAGCCTGTTCCCTCAACTCCTGATGTTCCACCTTCTGTTCCTTCATCTACCCAGTCTGATCATGTTCTGGATTCCGGGGGCCTGGTCATTGTTGACAATCGACCACCGCCACCACCAGCTCGCCCACTTCGGCCTTCCCGTCGTCATCCTGCTCCTGTTCCTGAGGTTTTAGCTGCCGCTGCTCGCCGTAAGCCTACCACGCCGTCCTCGCCCTGCTGCTGCTTCCCCAATGGATGTTTCATCTGAACTTAAACGTAAAGCTGTTCAAACTGCGGCGAGAGAGAAAGATAAGAAGAAAAAGGGCAGGAAGTAATTGTTCTCTTTTTCCTTTTTTCAAGACACTTTCAAAGTTTTGTCTATTAATGCAAGAGGTTTGGGGAATCCCCTAAATTGTAACCTCTTTTTTGATCTTATTACGAAATCGCGTTGTGATCTTTGTTTTGTTCAAGAAACCTTCGTTTGCTCTGAACAAAATATCAGAGCTCTTTCCCGCCGGTGGCTGGGTTCTAGTTTTTGGTCGCCTGCGATCGGAAAGCAAGGCGGTGTAGCCATTCTCGTTTCTCCCGATTTTTCGGATGAAATTGTGTCTTGGAAAAAGGATTCTAATGGGCGTGTTCTTAGCATTTTGATCAGGATCAGTTATGTTGATATTAATTTTGTTAATGTTTATGCTCCTACTAATCGTACCGATCGAAAATCTTTTTACGCATCTATCCACGTATTTTTTATTCCGGCCTCTGCTCTTGTGATCGGAGGTGATTTCAACTGCTATGAGAATGCTCTGGATAAATTTGGCGGTAATATTTCGATTGACAAAGCGTGTAGTTCTTTGCGATCTGATTTTGCTTTGGTAGATGCGTGGCGAAAATTACATCCCCACGCGCGTGAATTCACGTGGTTTAGTCACGATCATTCAATTGCTAGTCGCTTGGATAAGTTCTTTGTTTCTAGAGATTTGTTTACGTCCGATTGTCAATGTGAAATCTCACCTTGCCCGCTTTCGGATCACGATTTTGTTTCTTTTGTTTTTGAAATTCCCGATGCTATTAAGCGCGGCCCTGGTGTTTGGAAATTTAACAATTCGCTCCTTGATGATTCAAATTTTTGTGAAATTATTCGTGATTTAATTCAAAGTCATATTCGCTATCTTACTTCCTTTGTCTCTCTTCAGGATTGGTGGGAGTTTTTAAAAGTTTCTATTAAAGAAGAATCAATTTCCTTTGCTCGTAAGAAGCGGCGTAAATTGAGCCGTGATCGCGTTTTTTGGGCAAATAAATTAATTAGCCTTCGGCACCGTTTGGTTGACGGCGATAATTCCGTTAGTGATTGTATACAAGACATTGAGGGCCGCTTAAAATCTATTTATATTAGAGAAACCGAAGGAATTTTAATTCGTAGTTGCGCTAAATGGTTGGAGGAAGGTGAGCGCCCTTCCCGTTATTTTTTCCGGCTTCAATCTTCTCGTGCCCAAAAAAGTTTCATGCCGTCAATTTACAATTCATCAGGTACCGAGGTTTTTTCGCAGAAGGAAATAGAACAAGCGCATGTTGATTTTTATTCTTCTTTATTTTCCGAAGAGCCGATTGATTTAAATTTCCAGAATGACCTTTTGTCCTCGCTTTCCCGTCAATTGTCTTCTGATCAGGCCTCTCTGTGTGAAGGTGCAATTACGGTTGATGAAATTTCTTTTGCGATTAAAAATATGAATACTAACAAATCTCCTGGGCCTGATGGTCTGACTGTGGAGTTCTATCGTAAATTCTGGAATCTTTTGTCACCTTTTTTAGTACGTGTTTGTTTTCATGCCGGTGAAATGTGCGATTCTATGAAAACTAGTAACACGCGTGTGATTTTCAAGAAGGGTGATCGGAAGTCTCTTAAAATTGGCGACCGATCTCCCTTCTTAATGTTGATTATAAAATTTGTTCTAAGGCTATTTCTGTTCGTTTGTCTAAGGTTCTAGATTTTATCGTTGATCCCGATCAAACATGCTCCGTTCCTGGTCGTAAGATTTCTTCCAATTTACACATTCTTAGAGATATTTTGGATTATATTGACCGTACAGACGAAACGGGTATTTTAGTTAGTCTTGATCAAGAGAAAGCCTTCGATCGTGTAAATCGTTCCTTTTTTACAAAATCTTTTGATTCATTTTGGTTTTGGTCCAACTTTTTGTCGTTGGATCTATACTTTTTACAATGGTGCAAATATGCGTGTTATTGTTAATGAATGGCTTACTGATCCGATCCCTCTGGCGCGCGGTGTTCGCCAGGGGGATTCCCTTTCTCCGATGTTGTATATTCTCTGTGTTGAATCTCTCGCGTGTAAGATCCGGTCATGTTCGGAAATAGAAGGCTTTCTCTTACCCGGTACCAAAGGTTTACAGTATAAAGTAGGGGTATATGCGGATGACACAACTAGCTTAGTTAAATCAGTTCGTTGTCTTGCAGTTCTTTTTAATGTTATTCGGATTTATGAGCAGGGCTCTGGGGCGAAACTTAATATTTCTAAGACTGAGGCCATGTGGCTGGGCGCGTGGCGTTCTCGCACCGACCAGCCGTTTGGCCTTAGTTGGGTCCCCAAAATGAAAATTCTAGGAGTTTTCTTTGGTCAGGCTACCGAAGCCGATAATTGGCAGCCTAAACTTAAAAAACTAGAGAATCATCTTAATTTATGGAAATCTCGTTCCCTGTCTCTTGCAGGAAAGTCTTTGATTGTGAATACGTTTGGTATTAGTAAGCTTTTGTATTTAGTGACCATCCTTACTGTCCCCAGATGGGTTATTTCCGATCTTAATAATTTAGTTTGGCCTTTTCTTTGGGGGTATCGTATGGAAACGGTGAGCCGTCAGTCTTGCTACCAGCCCTTTTTAAGAGGGGGGGCTGGGTATTCTTAATTTTCTGATTAAGGCTGATGCCTTAAAATTGGCTTCTATTATTTCTCTTTGCAATGCCGATTCAAAGTCTTTCTACCTTATTAAGTGTTCAGTTTCGGTCCTAGGCTTTCTTCTTTTCGCTCGGAGTGGCGTCCCCTTTGGGATAACTCCTCTCCGAGCACTTTTTCTTTAACGCCTTTTTATACAAATTGTTTGTCCGTTTTGACCAGTCTTCGCAAGATTTTATCTTGCCAAGACTGGCGTGATTTTGCTTTTACCTCGAAGAAGTGTTACTCTACTCTCTTAAAGGAGAAATCATCATCCCCTGTCATCCACCGTTTTTGGGTTTCTTTCTTGACTGTCGGTTTTGATTTGGATCGGCATTGGTCTTTAGTTAGGGATAGCTTTAGTGAGAATTTTAAAAACGATCTCTTATGGCTGATTATTTTACGGGCCGTTAAGGTTAGGGGTTCTTTGAAGAATTGGGGCTATATTAATTCTGACCGCTGTGCTTTTTGTTCTAGAAAGGAGACAATTGACCATTGCTTCCTTAATTGCTCGCGTGTTAAGGCCGTTTGGTCCCATTTCTCCCCCATTTTGTCCTCCCTTATTGGTGTCACCTTTCTTCCTAATTGTCTTTTTGTTTTTTTCTTTCAATGGCCTCGTGTAGATGCTTGTCGTGCGCGCTTGGCTAGATTTGTCATTAAAACGATCCTTTATGGCGTCTGGAAGTTTAGAAACAAAGCCTCGTTTCAAAACGGAACGGAAGATTTCCGAGCTATTATCCGATACATCAAAGTTGACATCCGTAAGAGAATCGCTTTGGATCATTTTCGCCTATCACACTCTAATTTTGTTTCTGCCTGGGAATCTCCGGTGTGTGTTGTGTCCGAGGCTTCGTATCAAGTTTCTTTCTAGTTCATTATACGGTTTGCAGATAGCGTATACATTATGACTACCATACGGACAATGGACTTGTGTTCCCTTAACCGTTTTTTTTTTCTGGACTATGGTTTGTTCTGATTTTCTCTGGCTTACATTTGTTGTGAGGGGCCAAGCCCACGTGCTTTGCACTTTTAACTTGTATTTTAGTGTTTATTTTGAATAAACTCATTTCAAAACTTAAAAACCTACCCCACCCGCTCAAAACAAGGCTAATTAATTAATTGAAATTAATTAATTAAACAAACATTAAAGTTTACACCTTATTGCCATAGTGCCTTAGCGGCGTCAACCCCCAAACCATCCTAATAGTGCACTCTACACTAAAAACCCT
>JAHPZR010019913.1:0-11676 GCA_019787425.1 Platygyra sinensis
TTTTCTCTGCTTTCAGTGATCGATTTCTTTTCCGTAAACTAATTTTTACCACCGTCTTTCCCATTTTGTGGCTGATTATTTTTTTTATTTATTAGATACCAGATTATGCTCAAGTGCTGGGAAGAAAATCCTTGTGATCGACCAACGTTTACCAAACTAAAAGATATGATGAAAGAAATTGAGAGAAACCACAGGGTAAGTATGGGTTATAATGGTGACGAGTGAGTATTCAATTTTATTTCATTTAACTATCATGGGTGAAAAGTTACGCTTTATCGTGCTTTTTTCGTTTCGAGTTATTTTTTATGTTTTTGCGAGAGTCTTCGCTAATAATTTCTGAATGAAGAGGTTAGTTGTATATGTCATGCAATTTTTATATGTGACAGATTAGTAATTACAATATGAACTGCTTTTCTTTTGCAGACGTACGTCAACCTTAAACAGTATGACAACAGTTTCTACGCTAACGTTGAAGATCTTACAGCTGAATAACTATTTTATCCTCTGATTTTGTAATACGTACATATCGTAAAATCTTGGTTATCACCCTTTAAACCTCCCCTGCTCCGAGTTATGCCTCCCCTCCCTTGATATAAGGTAATAAAATATCACGGTTGCTCGTTATGCCCTTGTAACTCTACGAGGACAACACTTGATTCATTTTTAAGTGCCGCCTCGAAAACGGTGGAAGCTCTTAGCTCTCTTGGGTCCGACCGGCGTTCGGATGGCTATTGCTGGTTTTCAGTGTAACGCCATTCAAAATAGTTTCTAATAAAAATCAAAAGCGTTCAATAGATAACGTCCAGAAGAAGGTAAATATGCAAAGATACTCGCCAAGGTTCAGGTCGCAGCAATTTTTCTAAAGCAAGATATGTAGATAAATTTTTTTACTCAAATTTATGAGATTGGTATGGATACGCCAAGCTGGTGCCCATCCGGATGGGCGCCAGCATGGCGGCCAGAAAGCAACAGAATCTTGTGATACATTTACTGTCCAGATACTCAAATTTCCCGATATAAGTCATTTTTTTTAACCAACATGACAGCTCTCTCGACCGTCATATAAATACCACGTCGCGCGAAGGCTTAGAAATTCAAGCGTTGTCTAATATTAGTTTTCAGCTGCTCTTATACATCATGAAAGTAAAATCTCAGAAGGATCAATAGTTTTGTAGTCTGAATTTTAGTGATGTCATGTGCAAACCCGCAATTGACCCTCAACCATTGAAATTCGACTCCAAAGAGTTGCTAAGAGTGAGTTTCCTCCCCTTGCTCTCCACTAGAAGTCCATATGAACTTAGACTGTTCCATACTTCAAAACCGAGATTTTATTATCAAATCTATCATCTCTTTTAAATTATCAGACAGATCAGAGGTCGACAGGGTAATTACTTCCAGTTGACAAACCACCATTGACACGCGGTGGTCGAAGTAATTCACTTTTGTTCCATAGTTGGTATGGTAGTATGTTTGTTGTAAACATCTTTTGGTGCCCTTATCAATTACTTCTCTAAATTCACATGTTTCAAGAAGTGTTTTTATATTCATCAGTGATATCATATTGAAAAGCACTTATATACAGTTCTTTAAATTAGTCCTTTTAGCTATTTTAGATACAAGAGACAGCTTACGTGACGATTTAGGGTGACTGGCTGTAGCTCCTATGGGGTGATCTCTCGTAGAATAAGTATCTTGGTTTAAGTTGCAAACCACAAATAAAGCATTTTGATTAATTAAAAGATTTCTCAAGTTAAGTGTGAATATTTAGTCATATCTTCGTTATCTTTTTGTGTTGCTTGAAAAAAATAAGATAAGATTCGTTCTAGTTTGGGCGTATCATTTGTGTTCATGGTAAACGTATGGTTTTAAATTAGCCTTTAGTTGAACGAATCTTGTACTTTTCAGTGGTTTGAAGTATCATGTCGGCGATATGTCCAAATGATAGGTTGCTAATATCGCGCTTTGTTCTTGTGAAATTTCACCAATATCTCGGCGATATGTCCTTTGTTCTTACTCTGAATACGAAGTGTGGCGTTGAGTATTAGAGACGCCGCTTTTTTAGGCTTTTTTTGCTTATTTCTATGGAATGTCCTAATTGGCTAATCACAGCTCACAGCTTAGACGCAATGCGTGAGATCCCTCAATTCAAAAAGGATGATTGTGCAAATTTTGTCAGGTAGACATAGCAAACGGAATATGTGACTTTTTATCTAAAACGAAATTCTTAGAGACTGATATTTTTTAAAAGAACAATTATTTTCTTCATAATGATTAACAATAATAAGTTAATAATGATAAGAAAAATCAGTATATTTTTTTTAAAGAATTTTCTGGGAGGACTGCTTGTATTCAGTATATTTTTTTTAAAGAATATTCTGGGAGGACTGCTTGTAGATCATTAATTAAAAGTGTAATTATTTTTATAGTTTTAGGGTTCAGAAGTTGTTGTTGTCTTTGTTTGTTGTTTTTGTGGTTGATTTTGGTTGCAGCTGCATAATAGATGTTGACAGCCTACAGCGTGCGCGGCGAGAGAGAATTATGAAGAAGTACGTCTACTATAAAACAATTCATGAGCGCTGTCAGGTTCTAAAACATTTGGAGTTGTTTTATCTTGTACACCCACTTTGCTTAAACTAAAATAAATCAACCAGAATTCTGCAGAATTCTATAAAACATTTTGCGGTATTTTAGGTAAGTTATTAGTAAGTCTAAATTGCGCCTTCGACCATGGCGAGTTTTCAAATTCACAAAAGCAAGCGATTACAACGCTTATAGAAAAGAAAGGAAAAGACCGGAGACAAATTTCAAATTGGAGACCGATTTCACTTATGAATTTAGACACAAAGATGGGATCGAAAGCAATTGCAAGGAGACTTCAAGAGGTGATACGCGATATAGTACATTATAATCAAAATGCATATGTAAAAGGAAAGTCTATATTTGACACAGTTAGGGCAATAGATGATATTTTACAATTTACAGAAAGAGAAAATATCCAAGGCTTAGTGGTTGCAATTGATTTTAAAAAAGCATTCGACTCGGTTAATAGGAATTTTATGTTAGAAACATTATCGGCTTTTAACTTTGGTCCTACTTTTATGCGTTGGATTAGGACCTTTTATCAAAATATAACAAGTTCTGTTATGAATAATGGTTTTTCGACAGGCCCTTTTAACATACGTAGAGGTGTTAGACAGGGTGACCCTCTATCACCGTACTTGTTTATTATCTGTTTGGAAACCCTTGCTATCACCATGCGTGGAAGGAATTCTATTAGGCAAGGAAGAAATTGAGTTAGAAATGTTTGCTGATGATGTCATGGCCTTTCTGAGAAATACCCGATCTCTTGAAGCTCTTCTTCATACTGCTGATCTGTTCAGTAAGTGTTCTGAACTCGAAATAAATTCCGAGAAAACTGAATGCATTGTTTTAGGTAATCACGTCTCCTCTACGGTCAAAACTGTCATTTCCTCCAAAAACATATGCGTGAAGCACACGATCAAAATTCTAGGTGTGTATTTTACATACAATGAAAGTCAGGGGAAAAAGTTAAATTTTGATGAGATTCTTAGATCGATCAAAGAGAAGTTACAAATGTGGAAGTGGAGAGGATTCAGATTGTAAAGACATTTGTAATACCAATATTCATGTATCGAGCCGGTTTAATTTGTGCGCAAAAAGATATCAAGATAGAGGTCAACAAATTACTTTTTAGGTTTATTTGGAAAGGGAAAGACAAAGTCAAAAGCTTATCTCTTATATGTGACTTGGATAAAGGTGGACTGAAAGCACTCCATTTAGAATTGATAACAAAAAGTCAAAGGATTACATGTTGTAACAAATTTGCCGAGAATCAACAAAGTAATTGGAAGATTATCCTTTCCCATTATATGAAAAACGTGGGATCGAAATTGTTTTTGCGTTGTGCATTTGATCTAAAGAAATTATGTATTCTATTACCCAAATATTATGAAGAATAAACTTTCAGTGAATCTGGGTTAAGTAACATTGTGATCATAACAGATCATCTGCCTCAAGTTTTATCGATCGCTACAAGATTCTCCAAGTCGTTGATAAACAAAATTTGCCTGTAACATTAGACTTCATCCAGCTACTCACACAGCGGTCAAACGCAAAAATCCAACGCCACTTCCGGTTTTCGCCGCCTCGAACTTCGTAAGAGTTTGAAGAGAAAACCTGCAAGACTTCTGTAGGAAAATGTTATAAAAATAGTACCGTGAGAGAAAAATAACAAGCTGGGAGGACTTTAGGATGTCCATCACTAAATGTCCTGGTCATATGCAAAGTTTAAAGCTTGACTTTTCAGCGACTGTCTTAACTTTGGGCTTGAAAGCGAAAATTTTCGAAAATTTAAGACTTTGTTAAGCGAAAGTTTTGGGGGGAACTGCGCACGCGCGCCCCGTTTGACCGCTGTGTGCCAGCTACTAGCAAACTGATCGCATAACTAGGAGTGAAATCGAAGAAATTAGCAGTCAGTTACGAAAATATGAATGACCTCTGCCCCATAAACGTGAGTCACAGAAGAACTTAACAACAGAAATTTAAGACATTTGGAGGCGAGAGTAGTTAAATTTAAATATTTTTCGCTTAGCTCAGGATCAAAGGTGACATGTGTAGCGGCTTTCTATGTTAGCAAAACCAAATGCAAAATTCCGTTTGTTGGGCACTCCTTAGATGGGACTAGCAAAAACTGTGCAATTTCCAAGCATGTTTTTTCTGTTCATAAAGTTTTTTTTTCTCTGTTACGCTTAATTCTTTTACGGAGGCCAGGCAGGGATAGCCTCTATATCAGTAGCATCTTTGCGCTTCATTAACGTTCGGATATTGCAGAGATGTAACATCTGCAGAATTTATATCTATGTCTATGATCTTCGCCACAGAATAACGTTTGACACTAACCCTGTGCTGAGTTCGCTGTGGCTTTGTCAAGCTCTTCAATTATGCACGCCTTTGTAGTGTCTGTCTATAACAGTGAGGACTTTACTCGGTGGTCTGAAAGGTTTACTGGGCACGGTTTTGTCATCTAGTCGAGCACTTTGTCAGTTTAGGTTCTATTGGGTGGAGCCAAAATATAATCAACTCCATTTTTTTCCTAATTACATAGCTGCAAACAGGTTTAAAGCTCTGTAAAATTCATTTACTGTAAAGAAACGTACCTGTGGTTCCTTCTATCTTAAATTTTAGAATGTCAGATATTTTTCACATCAAAGTATGCAGGAAGGACTGTAACAGGGTTGATCGGCACGTCTGTTAACCTTACCTGGAGCTTCTCTGGTGATGTTCATTCTGTTTCTTGGGGACTAAAGCATACTGGGATCAATACCATTCAGAATAATGGTGTACTGGTTTTCATGGACAAAAGCGGTTCAGTTTCAGGGACGATTCCTCCGGCATATAATGGGCGTGTGAGTGGAAGGGGTAACGTAACCTCTGGTCGAGCCATCTTCACACTTAGTTCGATCAAAAAGAGCGATGAAAGATGTTATGGCTGCGTGATAAGACCGAATGATGCTTTCGATAACGATCAATTTGATCAGTGCTTTCCACTTGGTTGTTGAAGGTGGGTACGTTAAATACTGTAATTCATAACTTATTTGTGGTTTTTTTCGGACAGTCTAAATAGTGTGGAAAGATGATCGCCAATGACAGACAGGTGATAACTTCAAGCAAGAATTAGCCTACATGCTGAGCAATGGGGGGCCTAAAAGAATTTTGGGTTTGTTAAAATATGTAATTGACTCCGCAATAAAATAAACTGCTGACGAAGAATATAACTGTAAAGATCACGTTTGATATTATTCTTTCATTTCTAGTGGATATTTATCAAGGACTGGAAACCAAAAAATTCGAATTTATTTTATTTCGTTCAACAGATTCTTTTGGTGTACTACTTTCAGAAGCGACTCTACACGTTGTGAAATCTAGGAAAGTTCGAAAAGCGGCCGGTCGATGAACTAAGATGGCCGATGGAATATATGCAAACTTGAGCATTTTCAACAGCCCTCTACAGAATGAGGCAAAGTTGCGTTAATTTTTTATTCACACAGTTTGTAACTTATGCTTTTATTATTAGCCTTTTTTATACTAACTATAGAGGACGCTTCGTCCGGAAGGATAATGCGTCCTCGCCGTTTTTATACTAAAGACGCATTATCCGTCTGCACGAACTTGGACAAAAATTTGTAGTTCTGGTTATGCGTAGTCAGTGAATAAAAACGGGCAAAAGACACATTAAAGGTCTAGACGAACTATCCTTCGAAATGCGTCTTGAACGACACGCTACGAGAGATACTTGCTTGAAAGTGGTCAGTAGAAATGATCATGAGAAAAGTGCCATATAATGTTTCCAGATATTTCGGGCTTGACGCTTTATCAGTAGAAACCCATGTTCGTTGAAATCCGTGCAACGTTTGCATAAGCCATGGACCTAAAATGAAATTTAAGATGGCTCCCTAGAGTATTTACGAACACCCTCGCTATAGAGCGCGAGTTAGAAAAGGAAACTTAGTTACTTTGTCTTAATGTTTTCCCCGTAGAGAATTACCAGTATGGATAATGTTGAAATAGAGCTTATTTTTTGGTTCTCCATTTTTGGATTAAGGCCGTTACCATGGCAACATCTCATCCAATGAAAGGCAGATATATCCCCCATTTTGGCCTAAACTCCTTAATATCTACACTTTCCTTCGGTGAAATTTTTTCAGGGAAATGATATTGCCGAACATTTTGAACAAGTAAAAAGTCAAGGTTGTTCAGACGGTTTTTCCAATATTCTGTAATTTGTCATTTTTCTAAATATATTAGATTAGCTCTGACAAATTTTAACAAAAATATGGTACTTTCTAGGAAATGTATGGGGTAAACACTCCGCCAAAATTTAAAAAAATTCACTGAAGGAAACGCGAGAAAATTTACTGTCAGTTTTGCTTTCTGTGCTCATGTTGACGTCATGAAAATCGAAAAACACTTATGTTTTCCCATGAGCGAGCGCAGATTATTTGAGCTTTCGTCATCAGTGCGCGTGCAATGGTAAAACTATAGGAAGCCACCTTAAAATTAAGAAAGTACAGTGCGCGCGCAGGGCCTTAAGAAATTAGAAGGCGAAATTTAGGCCGCGCGGATGACTGGTGCCGAGTTTGAAATCAGGCAGATCTCCAGCCGCTTCCGTTAAGAGGTCGCACCACAGAGCAAAATTCCACCAACAACGACATTGTCAATAGAATATTCAGCTGTGTTAAAATGCTCAGAGACGGGAAAACCATGCAGGTTTTTTCTTGATGCTCCGAAGGTGCTCGCCTACACATTAGAGTGATTTAGCTACACGACGGGAACGTTATTTGACGACGGCGCGCGCAGCAAAAATACCCGCAAGGAACTGAGTCGACTACGCCGTCGAGTTTTGACTGAATCGTGATTTAACAAAGAGGTACGAGGTGAATGCCCATGTTCTGGAACAATTTATTCGTTGTTTTTTCACTTTTCAGAGGCTGTTGATTGATAACAAACAAGCAAGGTGCTTTTCATTTGAATTTCGCCTTTTTGACTTATCACCTCGCAAGTCAAAAAGGCGAAATTCAAATGAAAAACACGTACTTTGCTTGTTTGTTATCAATCAACAGATACGACAACGGGCATGTGAGCATGGCGATGTTCCCGCCCGACGACAAGGTTGGCTGGTATCGGAAGTGCACCAGGATGTCTCGGAGGTTATCTTTACATGATTATCCCTCAGTACTGATCACTATCAAGCAAGTCTTCATTCAAGTGCCACGCAACGCACAAACACTTTTCCGTGAATATTTTATACTACAAGAGATAGTACGTCTAGATGCATCATATGTGTTACGCCCGTCTTTAATCTAGAGACGCAAAACCAGACGAACTGCAAATGTTCGCTTAAGTTCGTCCAGAGGGATATGCGTCTTAAATATAAAACCGACCATTTCTTTGCGCTAAGTATCAGCTCCAATTTAATATGTTCTAAGGCTGCACCGCTTATAAGCCGCGCGAGGCATCTCTCTAGTCAATAACCGTAGCATTCAACATGACGGCGTTGATGGCGTGTGTTGGCACGCTGCCAGAAACACTGCCTTCGTGTCATTTTTTCAATTCTATTCGCGGTTTTTGGAAAAGAGGTAAATCGCAGTCTCTAGTAATTGATATATTGCGCCTTAGCTGTAATCCTTTTTCTTAATAGTGGTCAAAAAATTTTTTCACTGCAGAATTGCCTGTCATCAGTCCATCGATAACAAAAGGAAGTTATATTGAAGGATCTTCAGTTAATATCACTTGTTCAGCGACTGGAAAGCCAGACCCGGATGTATCATGGTTAAGAAATGGACAAATAAAAAGTTCCGGAAGGAAAATAGCCTACTTTAACTTCGACCAAATAAAGAGGACAGATGATGGACTGTATACATGTACAGCTAACAACTCAGCAGGAACAAAATCTCACAAAGAGATCGTGGTGGTTCGTTGTGAGTCTGGAATTATTTAATATCAAACCTTTACCTTAATTTCTTTTGAAAGTAATCACACCTTTGTGCACTGTATTCTGCTTGAAAGGTTGAGGAAAATATTCCAAATTTGCGCTCTTCCTTACATAATTGTTATAAACAAAGCAAATAACAGAGAATTTCCTTTCAATAATTAGCTTTTTCGACTCAGTTTAAGAGAGAACGTAAACTTTGTTATTAAAACAAACTAAAACAGTTTTTACTAGTCCATTTTTAACCTTAGTTAGTAGCAGTATTTTTACTTTTAAGTTTCCAGCTTTTAACACCTCTGTATTTCAGACATTTAATGTATATTTTAGACTCTTCCTCTTAAAATGTTAATTTATTATTACCGTCAATCCTCGAATTAGCGCCCCCACTCCCACCTATCGGCCAAAATTTAAAATAAGCGTCTCCCTCGAATAAACGCCCCCTTCCCTCCCCCACGATTTAAACTTTAGGATCACGTTTTTATGTTGTTGTTTACGCGCAGATGATGTATTAAAAAAATCATCATGTCAGGCCACGATTGGGGAAAAATGAAAAAAAGCGCCCCCACCCTCGATTAAGGGCCCCCCACGCCCATCTTCTCCTAAATTCGAGGATTTATGGTATGAATTATTATTTGTCTTTTTTCAATATTTTCTTTACAGACCCGGCAAAAATACTAAGCATTACCTCATCAGCTATCAAGTCTTGGATTGGTCAGACAATGACGTTGAAGTGTGTGTCAGATGGTGTTCCTACACCAACACTCACCTGGTACAAACCTGATGGAATTGAACTAAATACACTCACAGCAAAAGGAAGTACAGTGGAGGTGTTCTTAAATGATAAGAAAGATTTTGGTGACTACAAGTGTGTCACTTACAATGGCCTTGATCCTTCAAACGACTTTTCAACGACTCTGGAACAAATACGTTGGTGTCCTTATTTCTTTCAAGAGTGAGAGTCAATACATCGGTATATTAAACACGATTTGAATAAAAGAACTGATACATGACATAAATCAGAGAAACCAGGCCTTCCAGCCATCATATTTTCAGCGACAGATATTCAAGCCACTTCACTGACCGTAAAATGGCCTGCACGAGCTGATGATGGAGGGAGTCCTATCACAGTTTTTTACTTGCGACGTTGACATTGAAAGAGGGCTCAAGTTCGTGAATAATAATAATAATAATAATAATAATAATAATAATAATAATAATAATAATAATAATAATAATAATATTTATATAGCGCTCAATCCACTATTTGTCCATGGCGCTTAACATTAATAAAGAAAGTCTCTTTGATTTTGTAATGGTAGTCCTTTTTGCCCTTCGCCAAAATATCAAAGTGATCCCACTTGATGTTATGTTTGACGTTTCGTATGGAATCTAAATACATTTTCAAACGTAACCGTTGAAATGTAGCTGGTGTATGGCCGCCATGTTGCCCGATCTATGCCGCTAGGCATGTTGACCATGAGAAAGAGTTGCATGGGTTTCTAATTCTACGCAAACATGCCGGGAACCGGAGCTCCGCTATTAGAGCTACGGGAATTACATCATTTCATGATAGCTTGATCATACGTATACATCTCGTCAGTTCTGTAAGCCTTTAGCTCGTCTACTTTATCCAATTTTTTTAATTCAAAATTTCCTTAGCTTTATTTATTTTGTATTTACATTTTGTATTTTTCGAACCTTATTTTTGTCGTAATTTAAGATAGGGAACACAAGTTTATTAATTTTTGTAACTACTCGGTGCTACCCTCTTTAAATAAAGTCTATTATTATTTAGTATATACCAAATAAGCGAATAGTACATTTCGTGCGCGCTGATTGGCTAGCTCGGAGGTGATTAGCCAAGTACTATTCACCTCCGTGCAGCCGAAGAAAAACAAAATGGCTTTTGTTGGTACGTTATCACAAATAAAGTTACTCTTTTGGCCGCTAGTTATTCAGCTTGTGTGGTATATACTAAAACAATTATTCACCTCAGGGTCGGTGAAAGTGGTGGATATTAATTTACATCCACTTCGGTGAATAATTGTTAATTATTATTTATTTAGCATGGAGCCCGAAGGGCCCCTGGAGCTCCGATATTATTTCGCAGAAAGCAATATTACAATAAAAATTCGTTAAATTTATTTCATCCGACTGGTTGGAAACAATTTCTTGAATAACTTAATCACTTAGGAATTCCCGAGACACCAGACATCTGCCGAGATACACAGCGATGAAGCCAAACAGCAATGGAGGGGACATCACACAATACACTTTGTATATGCGAGACGTTGCCAGTAACGATACCGTAGGAGATTGGGGAAAGCTTGACGTCATTTCTGATGTTTCCATACTTGAATACGTCGTCACCCTTAAAAAGGGCCAGCAGTATGAATTTTTGGTTACGGCAACTAACAAATATGGAGAAAGTTTGAAAGCACAGCAGAATATAAAGAGAATTAATGTTCTCGAAGGTACAGTATTGCCTTTTTTTCGTTTTTTCTGAATTAGTTATTTAACTCGCCAGTTAAATAGAAATTTTTGTTTTTCACTACAATATAACAACTACCTGGAATTAGATGTTGTGGGGGTTACGGTCTGTAGCAGTGGTTATTATTGTTCTCAAACAAGGGTACATTCTTGAATACTACTTTTATGTCTATTTTCTTGTTATTTTAGAGTCCAGTAGATCGACCGCGAACCAGAATAAAACAGGTAATAAACGAATTCGGTGAATACATTTAAATATATTTTATGTCAGGCAAGACTTTTTTGGTAAGGCGTATCTAAAAATATGTTCCTATTTGTCCTTTTAATTGCAAATGTTGTCATCCACAGTTGTTAGATGGAATAACGAATTGGAGATTCTTCATGCTGTTTATCTCAGTGTCATAATCCTATTGGTGATAATCATAGTTGGTATTAGTGTTATCCACTGGAGAATACGTCGAGGTCCAGGTAATGTAATACTTAATATTTAGTTTCTAGACGCGTCCTACTGAAATGGAAATCAGCAAAGTTATTTAGCCGTCAAGTAATCTCCTCTTCTGTCTGTACTCTTAATGGCGACCACTGGAGATGCACTCAATGGACAAATGGACTTCCATATTATTTTTCTCATACTTGATTGATTGAATTCGTGGTGTTTAATTTTGTGTCTACCCGAG
>JAHPZR010019914.1:0-15000 GCA_019787425.1 Platygyra sinensis
CAGGCGAAGGCTGATTTGAGATCAGTCTTAGCCATGAAGGCTCCCCTTCCCAAGGGACTGAATAATATTAATAGCGTCGTCGACCCGTACATAGCTGAGAGAGTAGGGGTCTTTGGGGATATGGTCATTGATGCTATCGCCCTGGGGGTAAGAGAGGTGATATATAGTACGCCATTCACATGAGTGCTTTTTGGGGACAACGCCCACCGGATGGCACTGAAAGTTGGATAGGGGCGGGGAGGGGTAGGGCCCAGCTACCCTTCCCAAGTTGATTTCCTTCTGCAGGTTTAAGGAAACGACGTCTGGGTTTTGAGCCGCTGAAATTAGGTTAGGGGAAACCCTGACTGAACGCGGCCCAGAATAGCCTATACGAGCGCCTTCCTTAAGTGTACTAAGTAAATTAAAAACGAAGTTTCGATCGGGGTGATCTGGTAATTCTAATTTTAAGCGATAAATGTCAATAGGTGAGGATACAAATGGCTTCTGATGACGGCGTAGCTGTTGAACTTTACTTCTTGCCTCGTTCGCTAGGCTTAGAGATATTGCTGGTGTTGCTGGACTGTTGCTGAGGGCAGTTGGCGACGACGTGGGTACTGGAATGGCAGCGGCGGCATACGTGCGGGTAGCTGCAGTTACGGCGCCGGCAGCCGGTGGACTTGTTGAAGTCGAAGCACACTGTCTGGGGTCGACGCAGTTTTCTGTTGGGGTCAGCAGAAGGACAAACATCTTCAGCGTGGTATGGGCTCGAGCAAACATTGCAGTGAGGCTTGGCTAGACCCGCGAAAGTCACTGTCCATAGTTAAAGGTCTACCTTGTCCCAGCTAAGGGACAAGTCATAAGCTGCACGGCGACGGAATTGCTGGTCATAAGAAACCCAGGCCAAACCTTTAAATTTGGTCACTGCTCGGCTAATAATTTGCTGGTACTTAATCAGTTCGAGCGCCCTTCTCGGGTAAGCGGTTACTAAGACTAGCATATAGACCATATAGGCGTCGAGCCATTTCTGGAACTTGTCAATGACGGGCTTTTTCTTTCTAACCAGTGTGACGGGAGAACCCATGGGGCCTGAGGACGAGTCGTCCATGCGGAGCTGGATCTCAGGGGTCTGGGACTGGTACAAATTGTCCGGTAAAAGCAAAGCAAAATCAACGTACTCACCCCTGAGTATTTTGTCCTCCAAGCTACGATCAACTGGTCTTGAAAGACCCAGAGGAGAGGCCGTGCCAGGAGTACGAGGTGGCTGGTTAGATGCGAGTGGAGTGAGACCACTTGCTGGAGTGGAGAACGCGTTTAAGGCGGTGTGGACGGAACGTGACACGATTTCTTCGATGGCGGAGCGCTGAGCTGAACTGAATGAAGTGTTCTGTTGGCTTTCCGTGTCGATCTCCAGATCGGACTCGATCATGTCCTCGATGGATGACAGCGAGGCGTGGTCTGACAGGGCGCTGTCTTCCTGCTCTTGTTCTTGGCTCGCGATCGCGGCATTGTTTTGCCGGATAGGGAAGGTTTCAGCCTCACCGGTGTTACGCCGATCGCCATTATTGTTTCTCGTTGACCGGCCAGGTCGGGCATTGACATGCGACCGGCTTGACGTCCGTTTCTGTTTGCTGTTTAGCTTTTTTTGGGGGGTGTATGCCGGCGTGGTTTTTTCAGAGTTCACCGCAGCGTAGAGCCCCGCTTTAGGATCGGTCCCTTGTAAGCTGCCCTAAAAATGCCTTTTAAAAATTGGCCCTGTGGTTAATATTTGTTTTGAGCCAAGGCCGTGCAAATCCTTATAGAATACTAAAGTTTAACAAAAGCTACAATGTTCAAACCCAATATACATGTACAATGAGTTTTAGAGTTAAGCGACCTTTGGAGCTTGACTACACAATAGTTTTATTGACAGCTGTGCCGCCATGAAAGACTTAAAGATACGTGCGTCACGTTCCATTAACTATATTTTACTGGCGTGACAGTAAAATGGCATTTATGATTGTTCAAATAGTTTTTACGTTAGAATATTTTAGTCTCAGTTTTTTTAGACACGCGATTCTTCAGGAAGAAGAACATTTTAAAAATGATATGATTTCGTGTCTATAAGAAAGATTGATGGATGATGATGATGAATGATGATGATGAATGCATGATGATGATGATGATGATGATTCCACCCTTTCCTGGCCAGGTAGACAAGACCCGTCACGCAATGTTCCGTTGGCTGTGGGCCTAGCCAGCAGGATTGCCATTGTCAGTACATGTAAACAGAATCTCCCGTCAAGCAACCCAGCAACCACCAGCCAGAAGAACCCAGTCAATATCGAAGGGTGTAGTAGGCAGTGAGGAACTTAAGTCTAGCTAACGTGATGGGTGTCCAGGTGAAAGACCTCTTTTCCTCCCCCGTTATGCTTTTGACAGCGGGCCTGCCAGCAAATCATCACCAGAGCAGATAGATCAGTTGCCTGGGCCATGTCCCCAGCCTTGGGCCTTGACAGAGACCCTTTCCCCCTCCTACAAGAGCGGCTGGTTAGGCCTGGGTTGCAGGCAAAGTCCTTAAGCCCAAGCGCAAACCTACGTGCTGGGCAATGTTTTTTGCGAAATTGCTTGCATAAGTACCCACTCGCATTTCAGTTTTGTTACAAAGATTCAAAAGTGTCAAGTGTGCTGCATGTGGTTACAGAGAAACTCCGCCAATTGAAAAACATATTTTAATTGGTATGATTATAAACTGGTCCTATACTAGTAGAATTCCGGAAGTAAGGGCCCTCAAGTTACTGTGGGCTTTAGCAAGCAAAATTGGCTTCTCTTTGTCCGGGGCAAGTTGTTTCTCGCAGAAGCTGATTGCAAGAAGTGTCATGTACGGTAATTCAACCCATACTAAGGACCCACATACACAAAGCAGGACTGTTATATTAACAAGAGAAGGCTCCTTAATGCTGTGGTACTGTTGAGCGGGAAAAGCATCAATGTAACCTAATTAGACTGAACAAATATAGCTTTTTTAACATCTTCAAGTTGTTTTCAGTTTCTTGTTCGCAGTCAGACTGTCCGAGTTGCAATTGCCTCTCACAACCAGAGGAGTTCCTTTTAAGTGACTTCGTCAATGGGTCGCTAGCTTTTGGGTGGGCCAATCTAATTTCGGCGGGATAACCATACCACTGTTTGGGGGATTAACATGTGGAGGGTAAACAAAACATAAACGTTGCCTTTCAGGCGAGCTGTTAGGTTTTCTGGGACAAGGAGTTTGGGGCGAGGGGAGGGGGCGAGGGGGGGGGGGCGTTACTTTTGATATTCTACCGGTCCTTTTATTGGTTATTTTGTTTTGTTTTTGTGATTTTGGGTTTTGTGTTTTTGGGAGCCTTCAAAGAAACTAGATGTAAATGTGGGAGGAAATTGACAACATTTCTCGTTTTTCAGGCTAAACTCCCACCACCACAACCTGACAGCGTGTAAGTGTGATTTATACTGGCCAATTAGGGATTGGACGCTATGCAAGTGTATTTCCCTGAGATCGTTTGGGCACTAGATCTTTTTTCAATTTTAGTTTCCTTAACATGGACGCGTGTTTAGTGATTTGATATGGGTCCATCCCTTCCGCCTTGGCATATCCAGTCCGTCCTTGTAGCCCATGTGTATTTGAGAGGGGCGCCCTGCCTCCAGTTGCTTCACACTTAAGGTCTGATTTGGACGTGTCTGCTGGCCCATGCTCTAAATTGCTCTTTTTAACGTGCTTGGGATCAGAAAAATCAGTGGTGCTCGTCTTTCCTGAAGAAGAACAAACTATATGGCATCACTAGTAAGCAAACATCCAGTAGGTTGCCTTTTGAAAGAATAAACGGGTATTAAAAACTGAGATTTGAAACCTGTCATTTTCTTCTGGCAAGGCAATAACTTTACCTTGATCATAGTTTTGGTGTCCACATTTATATTGGTCATTTAAAGGTACTCTAACTAGTCCCTCGCATGTAAAGAGCTGGTGACCTGCCCCATTAAGGATTTTATTTTATAAAGACACTAAAGGACAACTCACTTTTGATTTCTCCAAGTCCTGAAGAAAACATCATCCACGTTTTTAGTCAATCATGTGGTGTGAAATTGTAATATTACTAAATTACCAATTGGATGAAGTTTTTCGTGATAGCCAGAATAATCAAGGTCGAAGGTACAGGATTTCATCAGCAGCCGAACGCTCCCGAGGCTGATAACACCCTTACCGAGGACCTTCGCCTAGGTTTGGATATCACAAAAAACTGAATCTAATAAGTGTTTTAATCATTAACATTTAAAACGGCGACAAGGTTCAAGATCAATGCTTAGCACGTCTTCATGTAACCACTCAACATAATGTGATCAACATCGCTAACAGTGATTTCATTTTCTTCAACAGTAATCTCTCCAAGTCTTTCGACCTCCAAATTAACACCAACAACTCAAGTGCTAACCACCCATGTACAAACTAAAGGTACGTTCACTGAAAAGCCTTGCTACTTAGAGATGGACACGGAAAGTTTCCTCGTCAAATTTATAATTTGAACATCTTTAAACAATAAATATCACTATGGCAAAGTACTGTTCACCGCCATAGAATTTTCTCCTCAATCGTAAAATGCTTCGCACTAACTGAGAAAAGCAATGACTATTGGGGAGGCATTAAGTTCAAAGCTCACGATCAGCAATTTTTTTTGTAGGAATAACCGAGCAGCTGTATGAGAACTCGAATATAGCTTTGATCTGATGCCTAAAAATAATCGATTACTTGGGAGGTTCACCATATGTTGTATTATTATACATTAAACTTTCTAACTCTTTTCTGATTGGCCGAAAGCGTACAGTGAATTTTGGAAATCAGCGCCCGTGACGTCATAACTGCAGATTATACAATGATCACGTCAAGGACACTCAAGGTCACGGGTAATCATGTGTAGCCTGCGAGCAGGTTTCACCTTAGAGTCACGCGCGCGAGCGATGAAGAGCAAAGCGATCCGGCGGGAAGGAGTGTGGTGAAGAGGCACCAAGAAAAGTGTCCACTTTCTCGTCTCGCGACTTCGCTGCTCGATTTCGCGCTCGCGGCTGCGCCGCGCCCGTTTAATTGTGCTTCAACTATCGCCTGCGCTCCAACGTGAGCCTGCTCGCAGGCTATATCATGTCAAGTTCGCTCGCTTTGGGTTGCATCCCGTCAGTGAAGAAGTAAAAAACATGACTTCCTTTTTTCCGTTAAATGTATGATAAAACAATTATTAGATTCAGTTTTTGTGATATCCAAACTAGGCAAGGTCTCGGTAAGGGTTATCAGCCTCAGCTTTCGGCTGATAATCCTTACCTCGACCTTGATTATTCTGGATATCACAAAAACTTCATCCAATGTATTTATTAATATTACAATTCACACCACATTTATTGCTAACGTGATGTTTTCTTCAGGACTTGAGAATCAAGTGAGTGTCCTTAGTTCTTTATAAAATATCTTAATGGGCAGGTCACCAGCTCTTTACATTGAGGGGACTAGTTAGAGTACCTTTAATGACCAATATAAATGTGGAAAAATATGATAAGGTAAAGTTATTGCTTGCCAAGATGCAGGTTCAATCTCAGTTTAATACCCGTTTATTCTTTCAAAGGCCTACTGGATGTTTGCTTACTTAGTGATGCATATATTTTGTTCTTCTTCAGGAGCACCACGATTTTCTGATCCAAGCACGTTAAAAAGAGCATTTAGAGCATGGCCAGCACAGTCAATCAGACTTAAGTGTGAAGCAACTGGAGCACCACCTCTCAAATACACATGGCTAAAGGACGGAATGGAAAATGCCAAGGCGAAGGATGGACCCATATCTTAACACGTCCATTTGGAAACTAAAATTGAAAGATCTAGTGCCCAACGATTCAGGGAAATACACTTGCATAGCGTCCAATCCATATGGCAGTATAAATCACACTTACACGCTTCAGGTTGTTGGTGAGTTTAGCCGAAAACAGAAATGTTGTCAATTTTCCACATTTACATCTAGTTTTTTGAAGGCTCCAAAAAACAAAACCACAATCAAAAAGTACCGTAGAATATCAAAAGTAACGCCCCCCCCCTCGCCCCCTCCTTCCCAGAAAACTAACAGCTCTCCGAAAGCAACGTTATGTTTTTTACCTCCACATTGAACCCCCAAAGTGATGGTTCCCCCGAAATTAATGGCCACCCAAAAGTAGCGACCCATTGACGAAGTCACTAAAAGGAACTCTCTGTTCTGAAGAGCAATGCAACTGGAACAGTCTGACTGCAGAACTGAACAACTTGAAGAGTTAAAAGCTATATTTGTCAGTCTAATTAGTTACATTATGCTTTCGCTCAACAGTACCAGCATTAAGAGCCTTTCTTGTTAATACAGTCCTGCTTTGTGTATGTGGGTACTTAGTATGGGTGAATTACCGTACAGACACTTTTTCAATCAGCTGCGAGAAACAATTGCCCGAAAGAAGCCAATTTTGCTTGCTAAATCCCACAGTAACGAGGGCCCTTACTTTCGGAATTCTACAGTAAGACAGTTTTAATCATACAATAAAATATGTTTCAATTGGCGGAGTTTCTGTACCATGCAGCACTGACACTTTTGATCTTGTAACAACTGAAATGCATATATGCAAGCAATTTCGCAAAAACATGCCAGCTAGGTTTGCGCTTGGGCTTGGACTTTGCCTGCACCCAGGCCTAACCAGCCGCTCTTAGGAGGGGGAAGGGTCTCTGTCAAGGCCAAGCTGGGGACATGGCCCAGGCACTGATCTATCTGCTGGTGATTTGCTGGCGGCCCGCTGTCAAAAGCAACGGGGAGGAAAAGATGTCTTTCACTGACACCCTCACTTAGCTAGACTTAAAGTTCTCACTGCCTAATAACCTTGATATTGACTGGGTTGCTGGGTTGCTGGGTTGCTTGAGGGTTCTGTACATGTACTGACATGGCATCCTGCTGGCTAGGCCCACACCACGAACATGCGTGACGGGCTTGTCTCCTGGCCAGGAAGGGTGGAATCATCATCATCATCATCATCATCATCATCATCATCATCATCATCATCATCATCAATCTTTATTTATACACGAAATCATATCATTTAAAATGTTCTTCCTAAGAATCGTGTTTAAAACTAGACTAAAATATTCTAACGAACTATTGACTATAAATGCCATTTTACTGTCACGCCAGTAAAATATAGTTAATGGAACGTGACGCACGTATCTTTAAGTCTTTCATGGCGGCACAGCTCTCAATAAAACTATTGTGTAGTCAAGCTCCAAAGGTCGCTTAACTCTAAAACTCATTGTATATTGGGTTTGAACATTGTAGCTTTGTTAACTTTAGTATTCTATAAGGATTCACGGCATTGGCCAAAAATATTAAAAGGGCAATTTTAAAAGGCATTTTTAAGGGCAGCTTCAAAGTCGTCTAAAGCGGGCCTTGCTGGGTAACTCTGAAAAACCACGCGGCAACAAAGCTAACAGCAAACAGAAACGGACGTCAAGCCGGTCGCATGTCAATGCCCGACCTGGCCGGTCAACGAGAAACAATAATGGCGATCGGCGTAACACCGGTGAGGCTGAAACCTTCCCTATCCGGCAAAACAATGCCGCGATCGCGAGCCAAGAACAGGAGCAAGAAGACAGCGCCCTGTCAGACCACGCCTCGCTGTCATCCATCGAGGACATGATCGAGTCCGATCTGGAGATCGACACGGAAAGCCAACAGAACACTTCATTCAGTTCAGCTCAGCGCTCCGCCATCGAAGAAATCGTGTCACGTTCCGTCCACACCGCCTTAAACGCGTTCTCCACTCCAGCAAGTGGTCTCACTCCACTCGCATCTAACCAGCCACCTCGTACTCCTGGCACGGCCTCTCCTCTGGGTCTTTCAAGACCAGTTGATCGTAGCTTGGAGGACAAAATACTCAGGGGTGAGTACGTTGATTTTGCTTTGCTTTTACCGGACAATTTGTACCAGTCCCAGACCCCTGAGATCCAGCTCCGCATGGACGACTCGTCCTCAGGCCCCATGGGTTCTCCCGTCACACTGGTTAGAAAGAAAAAGCCCGTCATTGACACGTTCCAGAAATGGCTCGACGCCTATATGGTCTATATGCTAGTCTTAGTAACCGCTTACCCGAGAAGGGCGCTCGAACTGATTAAGTACCAGCAAATTATTAGCCGAGCAGTGACCAAATTTAAAGGTTTGGCCTGGGTTTCTTATGACCAGCAATTCCGTCGCCGTGCAGCTTATGACTTGTCCCTTAGCTGGGACAAGGTAGACCTTGAACTATGGACAGTGACTTTCGCGGGTCTAGCCAAGCCTCACTGCAATGTTTGCTCGAGCCCATACCACGCTGAAGATGTTTGTCCTTCTGCTGACCCCAACAGAAAACTGCGTCGACCCCAGACAGTGTGCTTCGACTTCAACAAGTCCACCGGCTGCCGGCGCCGTAACTGCAGCTACCCGCACGTATGCCGCCGCTGCCATTCCAGTACCCACGTCGTCGCCAACTGCCCTCAGCAACAGTCCAGCAACACCAGCAAGATCTCTAAGCCTAGCGAACGAGGCAAGAAGTAAAGTTCAACAGCTACGCCGTCATCAGAAGCCATTTGTATCCTCACCTATTGACATTTATCGCTTAAAATTAGAATTAGCAGATCACCCCGATCGAAACTTCGTTTTTAATTTACTTAGTACACTTAAGGAAGGCGCTCGTATAGGCTATTCTGGGCCGCGTTCAGTCAGGGTTTCCCCTAACCTAATTTCAGCGGCTCAACACCCAGACGTCGTTTCCTTAAACCTGCAGAAGGAAATCAACTTGGGAAGGGTAGCTGGGCCCTACCCCTCCCCGCCCCTATCCAACTTTCAGTGCCATCCGGTGGGCGTTGTCCCCAAAAAGCACTCATGTGAATGGCGTACTATATATCACCTCTCTTACCCCCAGGGCGATAGCATCAATGACCATATCCCCAAAGACCCCTACTCTCTCAGCTATGTACGGGTCGACGACGCTATTAATATTATTCAGTCCTTGGGAAGGGGAGCCTTCATGGCTAAGACTGATCTCAAATCAGCCTTTCGCCTGATCCCAATTCACCCCGACGACTGGAGCTTGTTGGGCATTTATTGGCAATCCCAATACTATGTGGACATGTATTTACCCTTTGGGCTTCGCAGTGCCCCGTTCCTCTTCAACCAGCTGTCCGATGCGCTCGAATGGATTGTTAAACACAACTACCACATCCAGCATGTCATTCATATCCTGGACGACTTCTTCATAGCTGAGGAGTCAAAACTTGCTTGTTTAACTAGCTTTAGCACCCTGTTACGCGTCTTTATGTCCCTCAAGGCCCCCGTAGTATCCTCCAAGACTATAGGCCCTTCCCAGGAAATTGAGTTTATGGGTATCGTGCTAGACAGCGTACGCATGGAGGCGCGCTTACCTCAGGACAAACTATCCAGAATCCATGATTTGTTAAACTCTTTCAAGTCACGCCGTTCAGTCCGTCTGGCAGAATTGCAATCACTCATTGGGACTCTCCAGTTTGCTTGTAAGGTGGTGGTTCCCGGTAGGACCTTCCTCCAGCGGGCTATCAATTTAACCAGGGGGGTCCCCAGTCGCTTTCACCACATACGGCTGAACAACGAATTCTTTAAAGACCTCGATATGTGGAAGGTATTTTTAGCACACTGGAATGGGCGTACATTTTTCCTCGAGTCTTCCCCTACCCCAACCCCTGACCTAGAACTGTATACCGACGCCGCTGGCTCCATAGGGTTTGGCGGCTATTTGCAGGGAAAGTGGTTTCAGGGTCACTGGCCTCCCCAAATGCGCTTGAACCGGGAACGGGGAATTAGTATTGAATGGCAAGAACTCTTTCCTATTGTGGTTGCCTGCTCCATATGGCATCCATTTCTCGCCGGGAAACGCCTTCAATTTTGGTGCGATAACGAATCTGTAGTATCTATAATTAATTCGGGGCACTCTAAGGTCCCCCGCATTATGGAGTTGGTCAGAAAGCTCGTCCTCCTTTCCATGCAACATAATTTTTTGGTCCGAGCCC
Source organism: Platygyra sinensis (assembly GCA_019787425.1). Taxonomy (NCBI): domain Eukaryota; kingdom Metazoa; phylum Cnidaria; class Anthozoa; order Scleractinia; family Merulinidae; genus Platygyra; species Platygyra sinensis. The sequence goes on from JAHPZR010019914.1 coordinate 10,052, forward strand.
GCCATGTCCCAGGGGTTTCAAATGAGATAGCTGATGCACTCTCCCGCTTTCAGATGCAGCGCTTCCGGGCCCTCGCTCCCGACGCCGACCAGAGTCCCTGTATCATCCCGCCTTCACTAATGACCCTTTGAGGGAGGAAGTCCTCAACTATGCTAACTGGGGTCTTGCCAAGAACACTAACCGAGCTTACAGCTGTGGGGAGAAACGCTTTTTAGAATTTTGCCTGATGAATCGCCTCCTCGGCCCAGACGGGGATGTACTACCCGCCTCCGAGGGTACCTTGGTGTATTTTGCATCTTATCTAGCTAGAACAGTACGTCATAGCACTATTAAACTTTATTTAGCAGCAGTTCGTAACCTCCATATTACTGCAGGTTTCAACGATCCCCTTAAGGGAAAGCTTCTCCTCCGTAAGGTACTACGCGGAATTCTCCGCTACCAGGGCCAACAGCGCATTCGTCGCCAACCAGTTACCCCTCAGGTACTCCTAGCCATCCGTCCCGTATTGCAGTCATGGTTGAGTCCCCGGGATTTTTCCATGGTTTGGGCCGCCTTTAACCTAGCCTTTTTTGCCTTTCTACGTTGTAGCGAATTCACCTACCCCGGGGTACGCAAGTATAGGCCGCTTTTCGATCTCACTACTGATTGCGTAGCTTTTCACCCGAGCCTGGCATGCCCACAGGTTATGTCGGTGCAACTAAAATCTTCGAAAACTGATATATTCAGGCAAGGGCAATCTCTTACCATAGCTAGCACTTCGTCCCCCCTTTGTGCAGTTACGGCCATGAAAGAGTACTTTCTCTTAGCAAAGCCGGAACGGGGACCCTTGTTTTATTTCCATTCAGGCCGTTACCTAACCCGTAGCATGGTGTCGCACCTCCTCAGGGATAGCTCGAGGGCTGCAGGTCTCCCCTATCGGAGCCTTAAGGGCCACAGCTTTCGTATAGGAGCAGCATCTGTAGCCGCCGCGGCAGGCTTGCCAGATTGGCTTATCAAAGTTCTGGGTCGTTGGTCCTCAGATTGTTACCAGCTTTACATTAGAATTCCTCAAACTACATTAGAGTCTGTTGCCCCTAGGATGGCTACAGTTTCGGGGCACTTCTCGCAAACCTAGCTTCCTAGTGGTTTCTCATTTGCTTGGGGGGATGCATTGCCTCGCATGCATCAGTGGCGGTTAAGTCTGCGCAGCGACTTCCCCCAAGCTTGTTGACCTCGTTGCCTTTGAATATCGCCTGCTAACCGATACTCTTGTCCGATCCAGCACGTGCTGTTTTGCATTCAGCTCGTAGTGTTGGGGAGATAAGTGAGGTTCGTTTGTCACGCAATAGCCGGAAGTCGCACAGGCTAACCTAACGCAAGGCAGTGCTCCCCCATTAACGCCAACTTGAGTTGTTCATTGTCTTTATTTAGTAGCCCGCATGTTTAATAAATATTGCGCCGCAGTTGGTAGGCCTATCCAGATTCTGCTCGGCAACTTTTCAGCAACTTTTAGGATTTTGAGCAACTTTTTTGTCAGAGAGCAACTTCTAGCAATTTTTTGGAAAACTAGCACTTTTTTGGTAACTTTTGGGCTTTTTAACCTATTTTGGACCAAAATGCTGAATAACCCCCTTTTTTGTTAAATAAACAAGTTTAAATTCTAAACATCTTTCTAGTAAAACTCATATTTTTACCCTTTGAATGGGTATCATGTGGAGTTGTGGACGTGGTAATTAATTACAAGAAGTGGGTTAGCCTTAACCTCGTTCCCAGGGCTTTTCCCTTCTCGTGAGGGCCGCCCGCCGCCACCCTCCCCCCCCGCCCCACGAGAAGGGAAAAGCCCTGGGAACGAGGCTGGGGCAGCGGACTGTGTGTAAGCAAAATGGCGGACGCCACGTTGTCTTCCGAGGACGAAGAAATCGTAAACCCCATTGAAACTGCAGTTAGCAGGGGAGCTTCGCTCGTGGAGCCTGAAAAGGCTTCGATTTTTTTTTCTTTTATTACTTTTTGTTCGATTTTTTTCCTTAGTTGTACCTTAACCTGATCACAAAGCAATTGTTATTAAAATTAGACATGCTGTCTTAAAAACATTCGAGCAACTTTACAAAATTTTTGAGCAACTTTTTCAAATTTGAGCAACTTTTGAGCAACTTTTTGGCATATTTCTTAGCAACTTTTTACCTTTTTCGGAGCAGAATCTGGACGCCCCTAGCAGTTGGTGGGTATTGTTAAGGAACAGTGACATTAATGTTAAAAATACAAAAACTTACATTATGAATGATAAGAGTTACAATGGGTCAAGGTGTATCAGAGCTCTTGTGGCCGCTAAGACTCTCTTTGGGTTGTTTGCGTGCTTGTTTTTGCGAATTCGGTCAGATATATATTCCTGCCATCTTCTTTAACAGCTAAACCACGATCACCGCCCATCTTACAAAACGACCTTCCAAAGAATACAACCGTACAGATTGGAGAAAATGCAACAATGACATGCATTGTGCTTGTTAGTGGAACACTTCCAGATTTCAGATGGTTGAAATGGAACAAATCTGTCACATCAACAAAGACAATTAGTGACGACTTGGAGAACCGATTTTACCTCGACTTGGAGAACCGATTGTATCGCCTTATAGACCCACATTCTTACAAGTTTCTCCGAGTCCAGGACCATTATGGCGCTGAGTTGAGAATAAATAATGTTACCGAGGATGATTTTGGACTCTACACGTGTTTTGTAACCAATTATATTGGCAAGGATTACAACAGTGCTTTCCTTAGTAAATATGTGAAACCCACCAGCTACGTTAAAGGTCAGTAATTCTTATTATCATTCGATGCAGTTTTTTCTTCCCTTCCATTGGCCGATAGCCCACCACGTGACCTGCAAATAACTGTCTACAAATAATGGTCTGCTCATGCGTAGTACCGTCTTAACGTGTTTTGCTGCAAATAATATTCTGCTCATGCGTAATTGGAACCACGTTCTCGAGAGAAAAATGGCTGATCGCTTCCCCGAGCTGCCAGGAAGTGATTAAAATATGAAAACAAACTTGGTGATCGAATGATAAAACAATTATTGAACTCGGTTATCGCAAAATATCGTGATTTGTCAGTGTCTCGCCGATCAATTATTTGCCTCACCCTTCGGCTTCGGCAAATAATTGATCAGCTCGCCACTGACAAATTACGATATTTTGCTCAACCTCGTCCAATAATTGTTAATTATTAGACAAATAAATGTTATATAGGAAAAAATGTTTGCAATATGCCCAATTATAAGGTAAAGACGGTAAAGAGCATAGATCACTTACCCTGTGTGTGTAATCGCGAAATGCTCGTCGGAAATCTATGAATGCCTGTCTCCATCAAACTTGGAAAAGGATCAGAAAATGAAGGCATATGTTCGAAATTACCTTCAAAACACTTCGCTGTCAATTTTGCTGTGCCAGGCAAGAGTAGGGAAAGTGAGAAGGGAGTCACAGTTGCAACCCTTGCGTGGCATCGATTTTTGACCAATCAGAGCGCGTGCATCCCCGCGTATCGTTAATGACGATGTTTCACGATTGCTCTTAAACTGGAAAAATTTTAAATACATTTACAGTGACGGCACCAGGAACTGTTAAGACATCAAAGGACAGCACTGCTGCACCGGTTTCAACTGAAGGTGAGCGGTTTAAATGCAGTTATTTCATTAAATGGATATCTATCGCCACTTGCGCGACGGGTAAAAGAAAGGGCAGCAAAATGAGTGGTTATCGTTTTCCTGCAATAAATATTTTAAAAATTGCAGTTGGTAAAACGAGTTTATGTCTGTCTGGCTGTCTGGCTGTCTGTCTGTCGGTCCATCTGTCGGTCTGTTTGTGCGACTGTCGGTCTGTCTGTCTGTCGGTTGGTCGGTCGGTCTGTCCGTCTGTGTGTCTGTCTGTCCGTCTGTCGGTCTGGCTGTCTGTCTGTCTGCTTTTTTTTCTTCCCTTTCATCTGACGTAGTCATGTTCCAAAATAAAAAGATTACTTTTCCTTCTGAGGTTTTAGCTTTATCAGATAAAATACCCTATGGAAGCTTGACGTTTCACAACGTTTTAGTTCGACGAGGTTCTTCGTGACATTAAAATGGCAGCACAAGAAGGCTGTCACATAGGTCAAAAGATGAATTATAGCTTTAGTTTTTGCTAACTGAACAGTGCTTACACAAGAAGAAGTGATTTAATTCAATGTGTGGGAGCTCTAGAGCAACAAATTTTCATTTAAATAGCAAAACTCAATGACAGATGTTTCTGTTACTTTACGGCCGCCATGTTTGTGCCTCTCGGAAGGGCAAAAACTTGGCGTCTCCATACAAAGCTCTATAAATTTTCGTGACACACTTCTTTAAATAACGCACGAAAAAAAAAAAAACAGCTGACCTGATTCTTGGTGAGGTTGTTTATATATCAATCATCTATCATATCCCAGATTCTTGACTTTATTTATTGAATGGTTACGATTTTTAGTTTTGATCACATGACCGGTGAAAACCGAGAGTTTAGTTCTCTTTTTTTTCTGGTCAGGATTTCAAGCAAGGAAAGAGCCTCAGTCAAAATCTCTTCGCCCTTATGTGTTGATTTCTGTGGGAATACTGTTGTGTGGGGCTCTTGTTATTTCAGCAGTCATTGCGTGGTATTTTTGGCAAAAACAAAAACTCAAGAAGGGTGCGCCACCAAGAGCCTTAATAATGGACTCTATTGAACAATCAGGATCCTCAAGAAAACCACGTAACGAGTACGTCTTTCTCCCCCAGTCCTGAGGTGTCTGCTTGGTTACCACGCTGAAGCCGTCTCGCAGTTTACATCTCGTAACACAAAGCCACTATTAAACAGTAAAGAGTGTTATTCGTAGGACGGGTTGAAGTAAAGATACCCAATATCAGAATTAAGTCATAGATATAAGACATCTTATTATATGGCTAGCTCCGTGAGCGGGCAAGATGAACCAAA
>JAHPZR010019914.1:20000-34215 GCA_019787425.1 Platygyra sinensis
GGATTTTTGACGTCTTGTGATTGGTCGAAAGTTATCTCTCATATTTTTAAGGAAATAGATGTTATTGAACTTAGGCGATGTTTACATGATACCGGGGCGACTTTCATCCCGGCGCGAGTTCACACCAGTTCCCTCTTGTGGCTCTGTATTCGTTTACATGATACCGCCACAAAATGTCATGCCGGCGCGAGTCATACACCGGCGCGAGTTCACTCCGATTCTTGTGCCGGAGCAAGATTTTCATCCCGGCACGAATATTCATTTCGGTGTCATGTAAACGCAGTATGACTGTGCGTTTCATATTCATTGAAGTTTCATCAATTTTACGGCACTATAAGTCTCGCACCCCAATAAACGGGGCTTTATGTAAACACGGAGCAACTTTTCATCTCGCCCCGTAATGAAAGTCGCGCCGGTATCATGTAAACACCCCCTTAGTGAACTGCTATGGGTTCCTTACCCGGGGGGGGGGGGGGAGTACTCGATATATTCTTGGGTGGGGAGGTGCGGCCCGGCGCCTCATACCCTGACCCTATTTAAGACAAATATCGCTGATTTTCCTACCCTTTTTAAGACAGAATTCCGATTTTTGATACCCTGTTTAAGACATAGATTAAAAGTTGCGGTTACAAATTGTGTGGCTTTCTTGTTGTGTAATCAATGAGAAATTTAATGTGCCTGGTATTAATGCCAAAGTCAACGGAAGTCAATATTAATTTACAAGAGCTTGTAAAAAGTTTGCTGTTTATTGTCCAAGAAAAGATATCCCATTTAAGACAAAAATTGATAAATCGATACCCTGATTAAGACAAAACATGACAAATTCGATACCCTGTTTAAAACAAAAATCCCGGAAAACATACCCTGGCTGGCCGCACGTCCCCATTAAGCCCTTATAAGGGAGTACCACCCCCCGGTTCCTTATCAGTAAAGTACATCTACGTCGGTCAAGTTCTCGACCTTAATAGACAACCAAATCTGACGCGAATTACCCCCTGGTGCGTTGTTGATATCCCTTGTACAATCTTATTATAATCAGGAGCTCCGCTTTTGGGCTTGGCTAAGCCTATATACTACTGCCTTTACAGTGGCAGTTTCTTTTTTCCCACAAATAAACATTCTAGTTGCCATGGTAAGCCACCAAATCACCGACAGTAGTTGATAGTTCTCCAGGGCTTGAGTATCACAACTTATCACGATTCTTGGAAATTTTGATATGGTCCACCTTCATCACTGCAAATGACAATGCTTCTTTTACATTGTAAAAATTTTTTTAGAGCGTGTGTGACATGAAAAATAAATATATGTTATTCACCGGCCGGGAGGTCCGTATTGGTAAAAACTGTGCCCGAGGCCGCAGGCCGAGGGCCGTACTCGAGACAGAGGGCACAGTTTTTCCCAATACGGACCGACCAAGGTCGGTGAACAACTTTTTTATTTATTTCTAAATTCTAAATTATGAATCGAAAATACAGACGCACTGCGTTGTTATCTTTATCCTCTTCGTTTGGGTAATAAAATTCGCTTTCACTGTGATAGCTTTCGTCAGAATCCATTGTTTTTTTATGAGATAGTTGAACAATAACACTGTTCTATTGCAAAAAACAATTAAGACAAATTGAAACTTCGCTCTTTCAATTCGCAACTTGACTCTGCTCTTAGCGTAGTTGGTTACCATGACCGTGGTCAGGAGATAGGAAAATACTGCCCGCTCCCGGAACCAATCAGATTGTAGGATTCTCAGGATACCGCCCGCTCACGATCAAAGAAATAAATAATTTCTACTTATTTGAAAGGCTTTCCAAATTACAGAAGAATAGCGTGTCTCTTTTTAGAATACCTTGTTTTTGTTTCAGAGATATTGACCTCTTTGTATTATGCAAATGAGGAAAGTGATGAAATGACGAGCTTTGCAACTAAAAAGATAAAATACTTAATAGAGAATATCTCTGGAAGGGTAAAAACGGAAACAGCTGTTAGTATTTCAATTTACCTTATTAGTTCTTGTGAGTTTCCGTGATATTTTTTTCCAGAAAGTCATTTCGATTCACTAAAGATTGCTGTTCGTGTTGATCTATGCGACCTGTTTACTAAGCTTTTGAAATTTTTTATTACGTTGGTTGGTATTGCCTCGTGATAAACAGCTACACAATTATCACACAAAGCAATGCAGGCGGGGACTGACCTGAACGAAAATTATGAATTGAGTCTTAAACGGGTCTTCGTTTACTTAGATTAAAGGATTGCGCCAAAACAGCATCTGACCTCTAAGATGTCCAACATAACGTCTTTGTCTTCTACCAGGCTTGCAAATGCCCTTTCTTCCCGCAGTACCACTTTACAAGTGATAGAATCCACAGCTGTACTTCTTATAAACGTGTTTGCGCTCGCTGGCAATGTTCTCCTTTACTTGGCTATCAGAAAAAATCCCCGCCTTTGTCGGAACACCACTAATCTATTCATCTTGTCCCTGGCCTTTTCCGACATCCTCATGGCCTTGCTTTGTATGCCTTTCTCGGCTGGAGTCTTCATTCAAGGACGGTGGGTTTACGGTCAGTTCGTCTGCCAGCTTCAGGGGGTCGCTTTTTTCGTGTTGGTCTTCGTATCCTTAGAAACTATGGCATTAGTTGCGGTTAACCGCTACGTTAGTGTCACAAAACCGGCCGTTTATCGCCGGATTTTTACTCGCAGGAGATCGCTCAAAATGATTATCTTCATATGGCTTCTTTGTGTAGCTTACGTCGCCTTATTTGCTGGTTTAAATTGGCCAGCTTTTGCCTTCGACGCAGGGAAAGCAATTTGTCATATCAAGATATCGGACCGCGCTTACAGAACAGCCTGGAATGTTATAACCATAGTTATTTTCGCGCTCCTACCAATGGCTACCCTGTTTCTTTGTTATTGGAGAGTTCTGAAGTCCGTTCGCCGGCATAATGCGGAAACGCTTCGCTCGCTTCGAGCATGCAGTCTACATGGTAATGCCCGTGCGCTGGAAGACATTAAGATAAGTAAGCTTATCTTAGGCCTTATAGCTGGGTTTGCCTGCTGTTGGATTCCGTCATACGGAATCGCCTACACCAAACTTGTGTACCCTCCTATCGCTGAACAGCGCCTGCCTCAAACTCTATGGGTGTTTTTGGTGTTCAGTTCTAGCGCCATAAATTCCGTCATTTACGGAATTCTGAACCGAACTTTCCGTGCTGGGATTCTCAAGATGATAACTTGTCGTAGACGAGGAGAGTTCGCTACCGAAAACAAACATATGATTCATTTGTGAAGAAAGGGAACAGTGAAGTGGTTAGTGTTGTTAGTTGTGAGCTGTATGCAGCTGCTCTGTTCGTTGTGTTAGTGTAGATAGGTTAGTTCGTTAGCTTAATTTGGGTTAGTTTTCCTTAATGTAAGTCGAGCCAGCTTTGTGAAAAAAAAAATCGAGACCGCTATACATATACTGAACTGCTAAAAGACCGAGACTGCGAGATCAGTGAAATTCGACGAAAATTTTGCCAGAGCGATAGTTTTTTTTAAGGACCATTCGCCACCGCTCTCAATGAATAATAGCATAATCACACAAAGTACAAAATGTTTTCATTCTGTCTTGTTCTAGTGACAGGGAATAAAAGCCATTCCAACTAAACTATCGCACATAGAATAGTTAAATTCCTGATCGACTGATCGAAGAAAGCACAGAAACGTGAAGTCTATACGTCAAGTCAGGTTGTTAGCTACAATATTGTTTCTTCCAAGAACGTTCAACAATTCTGTTCAATTTACCTTTGTAAGTCACTTTTACGTAACTTTCGTTTATTACAGATTCACGAGTTTATATGGATGTTATTTTTGCATATATAGTCCGGTTCGTTGGCAATGTATATGACATGCCTATTTTAACGGGGTTATCGGTAATAGGGGAGAAAAAGCAACAATTTTATGTTTATTCAGGGAGTTTCTTTCCGTGAAATAATAAAAAACGTTCGAAGCCATTAAGCTGTCTTGAAGATTGATGCTATCCCCAACCTGTATGCGAAGTACAAACACGAAGCAATGATATCTTGAAAAGAAGATGAAAATGCGATTTCTATTTCCGTTAATTAGAACTTTACAATTATATCAAAGTCAACATGTCGTCAATTTGTGTGTCATCCCTGATGTCATGTTGTGTCCGTTATTGCACCTAGAATTCTTTATTAGGTTAAGGAACTTAATTCATTTTAATTGCTTTGGATTCAGTGAGATGTTTTAGCGCCGTTGTCGTTACGATTGGAATAATCTATAGAAAGACACAAGAAAAACTTAATTTGCAATAAGCATGACAATTAACGACTTCGATCAGGAGAGGCTCATAAAAAGTCTCGCTGACAGCCAGGCTAATAATTAAAACGCTGAAATTGTGTTTTTACGTCCGCCCAAGGTGGAAGTAGGGGGAGAAATTTAGTATACGGGTGTTATTGTGGTAAGTCGCTAAGAGTTCTTGGGCCATTTTGAGTGAAGAAAGATTGGAAACGAGAGCGGTCAAAGTGCGTGAGTCATGGGTCTGAACACGACCAGATAAGGGAGGCCCAGGCCATTTCCGAGTTATCTTTTGCTTCTGTTTTAAAACGAGTCCTCGTGTAAGAATGTGTTTGATTTGAATGAAAATGAACCTGTTGGACGGCGAACACATTTTCACATGAACGGAATCGCAAGACGCTTTTTGACAAAGGCAACAGGAAACTCAAAAATGTCCGGAATTTTACATCCTTTCCCAGAACGCCCCTCGAGCCGTCCCTAGCACTCTCGTATCCAATCCTCTCACAGAGATAATAAAATACTGTGGTTATAAATATGACAAATTAACGTGTAGACTATTTAATTTAAATATTTATTTTTCTGGTATCTTCTTCTTATGTATTTATAACACTCTATTTTGCTTCATCATGCGGCCCATGAGGTCCTTTAAATTAGATTACAATTCCATAAACACATCAAGAACAGCCGATATGATAAAGCACTTAATGACTGAGTCTAGAGAGTATGCCGACTGAATTAAGAGTTGTCTGTATTCAATCTATATATCATCACACGACCGCACGCTAAAAATACTCCCTTTCAGACCTCCCTCTCGGTCAATACGTACCCGATATACATTTCAATGTTGAAAGACTTCCAATCTGTGCCAATAATTGGGGCTTAAAAAAAATAAATAATATGACAAAAATTCAATAAAACTGTTAGTAACTTATTGTGTTTTCATAAAACAATGGGTAAATTAAAACTATTGAATATATACTTCCTTAAATCGTTACATATCAAATCATAATAGAATCAAAATTTTTAAAAATAATTCGGTCATGGTTTTTTGCAAATCCTGAAATGCGATTAGCTATCTATGATCATGTGGGTTGACAAAAAATTAAAATACTGTAACAGTGAACTAGTTTTGGAGAACTTACTTTTGTAAGACACGACCACGGCGTATTTCTAGAGTTAAAATAATGCTGTCAAAAAAATTGGATAAAATCTAAGAAATCTAATTTGTGTTTTGTGATTACTTAAAACGATTATCAATAAAGATGCTTTACAAGACAGGTATGTTACGAGTTTCACATCCTAATTCCTTTATATGGTTACGCACTCCCAGTTTTTAGGACATCACCGCGTAGTCTTAATTATTGTCACGCATTCCAAGGTGACTATTTTTTAAGTGCTGTAAAATTTCCCACTTTCTAAGACTAAGTCACGCACTGCCAGTTATTTTCATGGTCACTCACTCTTGTAACGATAATCATATTTGGCGTGGCCATCGAATGGAACCTGACGACCGTTAATGAGTGACTGTAAAAGCCATTCCAGGGACACTATGGGTGTCCCAAGAAGACTCGCAGCGTGTGTTATGCTCCTGGGAATCTTGTCATCCTCGCATACAACCACATCGCACAGATAATCAACGCGGCTCGGAATTTTGGTGACCATCTTACATCCCGCAGCAAGCAAAACGCTGGACCAAGTGTCTTTAAACTGCTGGCTCCCGTGAAGATGGACCTTATTGATAGCAAAAACAAAAGGTAAATCAAAAATATGCACATTATTTTTCACACTACATTTTCCTGCGGGCTAAGTCCTCTCATAAGCGCACATCTAGTTATGGTCCCAGCCACGTACGAACACCACAATTTTCCTCTATTTTAGACGGCACCTTTTCTGGTGCCTGTTCACCCATGGCAGGTATAACAAAGAAGACAAAAATTTGACAGTTCGTGTCTCGTTCCCAGAGCTACATGACTTCCAGCTATCGCTAATATTAGCTTTACGTGTTGAAGAAACAAGTGCAAATCCTGGCGGGTGGGAGTACCAGAGTGTACTCTGGAAAGTTGGCGCCAATGATGATCAGTAGTGTAGCAGCTCTCGCAAGCTGCTTTTGTTTTATCATTGTATCAGCTGTTATTGTTTTAGGGCTAGGGGCATTGTTTCTATTGTTTGCTCTATTGTACTCCCCAAGGGTTGCAAGCCATTCATGTGAGACCTTACGAGAGCTGACATCACCCAACGATGATGATCGTAGGGAGGGCTCAGTTAACTTTCAGCAGTAGGACGTCTACTACTTCGTTAGAGTCTCGATCCCTTCTTTTCTTACCCCTTTCCGTTCTCAAAAGTGACGGAGAGAAAAGCAACCGTGAGAAAGAGTTTGAAAAACAAAAGCGCGCAAAGAAACAACAAAACCACTTTCACTCAAAACTATGTACGTATGAGCTGAACTGTTTACTTAAGTAGGTTAGGCTCCTACGTCGGAGGAATTTGAAGACGGATGTTTCACTCTGAAAACACATCAAATGCTTTCCCACCACACTACGCTGGTCAGTTTGGATTTGCGTTTCAGGAAAACTCATTCAAGGAAATCACACAATTGTCATGATGCCTTTGTTATCGAGAAGCCTCGTTTTCAAAATATTTTCCGTCAGCACTAAAACACAATGCCGGCGCATTCAAATTTCTAAGGTTTGAAGCGCGTTTTCGAAAAGCTCCGTTAGTGAGGAAGGCAGGCCTAACTGCAAAAAATAAAGCTGCGTCTTCAAATTCCTCCGGCGTAGAGTTGACGAGGCCTTAGATATCGAATTGGTTGGTGCTATGCTATGCTTATGATCCGAACACAAGGTGAAACATTGTGCACATGCTCGCCATCATTACTGCGTATAACGTCACGTGAAACTATTACTTGAAACAGTTGGTGTAACTATAGATTATTTGCAATGTTGCCGCGTTTCCGCGAGTTTAATTATTAGCAGAAATTCACTCACCCGCATATCGCCTAAGATGTTTCTGCGTGGCCGACACTCCACAATCCCACCTTCCTCTAAGCTTTCCCCCGCAGGAAGCAGATATCTCTTGTAGTCCAGACGACGATCACACGTGCAAGAGTCATTAATCCACATGTGCGACACACAAGGAATTCCAGAGGCCAGAGACTGGAAATATTTTTGAGTCCGCTGGTGTGTGTGGGAGATCAGGAAGCAATCTGCGGCAGAGATCTGCGATTGAGTAAATGACGACAGTACGACGCCGCCTCCTGCCTCGATCTGGCGCTTAAGATGGTCGCGATTAAACTCGGTTCTCTCTGATTCGCTATCCGATTCGTCGGGCTCGTTTTTGTCCCTGCCTACACCTGTCACTAGAAAAGCTAACCCCGCAAATATGTTTCTGTTGCCAGGTAGACAAGGTGTCTCAACGGTGTCTTCTTTTCCGCTCATCTGTTTACGCGGCGAACGTCGCGCCGGAGCAGCGAACGGTTCATTGCCCGTCGACTTTGCAGGGGATTTTGCGCTGTATAACGACGACAGCCCTCTCTTAACTGGTCGTCTTTTTTTCGCATTGGCAGCGTGTTGTTCATCCGAACTTGATTCACTTTCAACTATTCTCTGTCCCGCTCGTCGCGCATGTGCTTTAAGCTTAACATGTGACGATTTGTGAGTTGATTTTGGAGTCATGTCAGTGCTCGCAGACGCAGCTTTGGTTAGTTTGGGGCTCTCGTGTGTTGAGGCACGAGCGGCATTCTTTCCACGAGCCTTTTCCTCACTTGAAGAGTCACTTGTGCCTTTAGAACTAGTACTACCCGACTTCGTGATGTTGTGCGCGCTTGCCCCGCTACTTGAAGCACATACGTGCTTTCTTAAACTATGAGTTCCTATGCTGACGCTTGAACCACTCGTAAGATTAACAGAACTCTCACTCAATAAAATTTCTGCAGCTTGCTGTTCTGATAAAATAACTCTGCTCTGAGGATACCGGCTAATTGCGCCACTTTGGGTCTGTATCTCGTAACCGCGTGAAGTTCCTTCTCGATAATGGCCGACGATGATTCCTTCCTCGTAAAAGTCTTCCTCGACTTCCCCTTGAGCCATGACACTTTGCCCCGCAGGAAGCAAATCTTTGATGATGAGGTTTTCACGTGGAATCCTGCGTTTATCACCGTCATCAAATGTGACCAAGTACCGCCCGTTCTTGTACTGCTTTGTAGTGATTACTCCTGGATAAAAGTAACTGTCCAGCCACTTGGCCAACACGCGGGTTCCAGGTGTCAGAGATGAATCACTTGATGAGCTGCGTTTAAGATCTGCTTCCTCTTGCACAACAGGCATGGTGGCCTGCCTAGTTATTGCCGGGGTTTCAACTGTGGGCTCATTCCTTCTCTGATGGTCGTCGCCTACTGCAATGCCTGATTCTTCCGAGCCTCTATCAGTACCACTCTTCTCCGAGGTTGCCATGGGCAGTCGCTGAGCGGACGTCCTTCCAACCGATTTAGACGCAGACCTAGTGGTAACTGGCGATTTGCCATTCTTAATTCGAGGAGAGCTTCTGCTTTGCTGTTGGTGCTCTTGTTGTTTTGTTGACTTTGAGGACAGCGTCAGACGCGAGCCATCGAGAAGATCATGGACCTGTTCCTCCTCTTCCTCTTTGTTTTCGATCTGTGGTGCCAAGTCTTCTTCCCAGGTTAAGACCTCGACCACTTCTTCGGACTCCTTACCGACGACGCTGACAGTAACCACTCGTTTGACTTGAGTTGTTACTGTGGTAATGGTACGCATGTGGGTTATTTGTTGATATTTTTTTGGCTCTTCCTCTTCCTTTCGCGCCCGTTTTGACCTGTCTACTGATGCTTCGCTCTCAGATGATTCACCGCTTTCTTGACGCCCACGTTTACCGAATAACCCTTCTTGCAAAGAAGTAGGTTTTGATGTTTTTTCTTCTTCTTTGCGATCCTCAACTGATTGGTCACTGGACAAGCTCGGATCTTCAACAATTCTACAAGTTGATGCACCACGAGTTTTAGTACTGCCATCTTCCTGGACTTCCTTTCTCGACCTAATCTCTTTTCCTTGCGTCCCCCGAGGACATCCCCTCCTTGGCTTTTTTCTAACTGGTTCAGGCGCCTCATCTTCCGCGGTAAACGCAAACGGATCGTTGTCGCTTTCCACGTGTACTTCTCTTTTCTTACTTTTGGCGATGGCCTCTCGAGCGTGGCTGAATATTGTTCGCGGGGGCTCAGGGGCACTGGGCTGGAGAAGGCCTGAGGTGCTTGGCGTCGTGGAAATCGGAGAAAGCGAAGGCTCGAAGTGGAAGACTGGTTCTGAACTTTCCGAGTCACTGAGTGGTGAACCGTGACGCGGCATAGACACCGTGAGGGACTGGGGCCTTATCTGATCCAAAGAACCTAATGGGGCTACAAAGAAAATAATTTTGCATAAACGAATGGTGAAAATTTACGAAATTTATGTAAAATAGATAAACACAAACAATAACAAAACCTACGCGTCATGCCATCTTGGGCGATTCTATGACACAAGAAAGTGGTCTTAAGGGGGTGTTTTCTTGAGTTTAGGACACGAAGTAACGTTTCATCTCAATTGTTTTTTGGTAAAAACGTCGAGCAAACTTCTTCTCTTAAAAAAATACGCTAATTAATTACAATTTTTCCCAAATTCGAACAGCACCTCTTAAAAATCAAGTGAAACTTCTAAAATGGAGGTTGAAACCATGGAAGAAAAAAAAATGATAGAAAGCCAATAAAAATCACAGCTGGTAATGTAAAGTTAGAGAATTTGACCATCTGCCAATAACGTAACCTGCGATCATACTCTCCTTCCCTGTATTTAGATAAAAAAAAAAACGCCTGATCACAAGTTACCAATAACGTCAGTCTAAGGTCGGACGGTATAATCATCAACCATTAGAAGGAAAGCTCGAGGTTTCTGCTGACGTAGAAACCTAGAGTGGGCTGTCTAAGACCGACCTATCTAACCCTGTCTAACTCCACAGAAACATGAAACCAATCTGATAAAAAAAAACCTGATACGCTCCCGGTGCCTTTTGTCGAAAACAGATGGCCCGTTCGTAGCCAACAAGATAACAAATTCACCTGATACATAACGATCTGTGGGTTATGCTACATAAAGAAAGAGAGCGACATACCTTGACTGGACATGCCAGGCGTCTCTGTTACCACAGGCAGAACTACATCTGGGATAATACTGCGTATACAGCTCCTCTCCTCTGAGTCTGGAGTATCGTAACGAACAGGTTTTATGGGGGGTGGGGTGGTAGATGTTACCGGTTTCAACGGTTCCTTTGGGAAGGAAAAATGAAAAGCTCCGGTGGCAGATTCACTAGATGTTTCTGAAAATACTGCCACCGGAAGCCGCTGTTTCTTCAGTTTTCCTGCGGGAACTTCCTTTTCAGGTGTACTTAACTGCTCTTTTTCAAGTTCGACACGCCCACTTTCCTCGCTAGGAGCACCTCCTCCGGAGTTTTCAGCCAACAGGAGATTTTCAGGTGGGGTTTTGACAGTCACTTGATCAGTAGAAGGGTGGGGATCTTCAGAATTGGGGACATTGTCAATGGCCAGATCACCTCTATCTGCAAGATTTTCAGGAAGATTGCCAGACATCTCAACATTCTGCTTTTCTGGATTTAGCTTTCTGTTTTCATCCTCTGGAGCATGCAACACTTTAGATTGTGGCTGCACCAGCGGAGCCAAGATCGACTGACTGCTTGAGTCTTGTTTTGTCAAAGCCACCACCTCTTCTTTTGGAGTTGTTTCAGTAGGCTTGTCCTCTCTGGCGTCATCTACCGGCTCAACAACAATCACTTCCAGGTGCGCTTCCTGTGAAAGCAAAACTACATGTCTAGCAAAACGGGTTGCATGTTCGAGAGTTGAAATGACAAGCTGTATATATATTTTAGTACAATCTACAAAGCAACTCTTTTGAAACTTTAAACAGTCTTTGGTCAGTACTAGGCCAAGTGTCCTGTACTACCGAAGGTTATTCCTGTTTCAACAGCATGAAGTGACTTACAGTGTTTTCAATTTCCGGACTGGATGGGATCCTAGCCCATCATAGGTTACATCCAGCATCAAATTTCTCTTTGCCATTCTTATATTTTCAACATACTTTCATTTTCAGCTCACTGAAGAGCTGAACCCAAAACGTCTTGTTTATGCTAACTATTGGACACTTTCAAGAGCTGTTTAAGTCCTATTTGTAGTAGTCTCCTTCACAGTCGTGCAATCATGCAATCCGTACATCCCAAAAAACGGCTGTGGAGGAGACTATATTTGTAGTAAACTGTCCTTAGACCATATACATATTGCTTAAGACTTCACCACATGGGTAAAGTGGACTCAGGATACAATTTTAATTGTCTCCGGAAAATTACCTTGTCAATCAACTCCATTGTAGATGGTGCCTGGCTGTCCATGTCTGTTTGTGACTGGGTCAGATGTAGAGAGAATGGGACTACCATGTCCTGAGAATCTTCAGCCATGTTTTCTTCTTCTACCATTGGCTGATCAGCTGGTTCATCTGTTACAACATTACAAATTTACCATTACTGCTCACTCTTACCAGACCCTAGAACCGTCTGACAACTTTTGATTCTCCTCTATAAGTACATAAATTTAAGACACTGCGCCCAGTTGATGATTTTCCTATTCTTTTGCAAACAGTACGCTGATTGCCACGCACCCACCCCTCACCAAAGAGGAGGTGCTTTACTACATTCAACAAGAGGGCAGGAGTGGTCATCTACATGTAGATCTAGGATGTACATGTTTGATCACCTCCCTTCACTCAGATTGAAATCATCATGATATTACATATAGAATTTTCCAATAACTTAATAATGAGAAACCTAATTACCGGTAATCCAGTCACCAATGGGCCACATAAATGTGGTTGTATTATGGGGTACCCCTATTTAAGAGGTTCTTGGAATGAGAAAATGACTGAATGAGCTTTTGTTTGGGCCAGAATAGTGGCCCTACTAATGGGGTGGCTGTATAAATAGAATGACTGTGAGGTGGGGTTGCCCTGTACTAGTGTTGGATGGGTGATATTTTGTGACACTTCTTTTGGGAGACTTTCACAAGATTTGTAGAACCTAAGTCCCATGAGATTTGTAATTTCATGATACAGATAAAAACGTTACAACAATTATAACAACCTGAAACATCCTGCTTTTCTTGTGTAACAACTGGACAGAACATATCTTCACTCATCTCAGGTTGTGTGGGACCTGGGATTAACACAGGACTTTCCTCTGTTCCTTTACCCTTTCCATCATCTGGGTTAAAGGGATCCACTAAGAGAGATGATGGAGAAAGTGACAACTGGTTCCCTTGTGATGCTTCCTTGGGGCATTCTGCCTTAGAAATAAGAGGCATAGCTTCACTGTTCTCCAGAAAGCTCAAATCCACTCTTTGTACAGACTGTTCTTTGTTGGAACTAGATGCATGTGTCATAGCTTCTGCCTTTGTGCCTTGAGATCCTGAACTGCTGGTAACAAGTGCACTGACAACTGACTGCCACTGCTGCACCTG
Organism: Platygyra sinensis; assembly: GCA_019787425.1. NCBI lineage: Eukaryota > Metazoa > Cnidaria > Anthozoa > Scleractinia > Merulinidae > Platygyra > Platygyra sinensis. Next base: position 32,848 of record JAHPZR010019914.1, read on the forward strand.
ACGTTGTGGCTCACCCCTAAATTGATTATCCTCTGAAGACCCTTGTGAGGAACTGGTACCGGTATTTGATGATGATTTCTTCCCGTCGGCACCACTGCCTTGCTGGTTTACCTCTTGCTGCTGCTTTTGTTGCCAATGAGGTAGCACCACTTCCTCGTCATCTGATGTCTCCTTGTGTTTGAGGGGTGCTGGCTTTTCAAAATGTTTCTCTTGGTTTTGTGATAAATCAAACGACTGTAATAATGCTGCTGCAGCTCTTGATATTTCTGAGAGTTCCCGATCAGCACTCAAGTTGTCACCTCCTGATTGAGCTACCTCACGATCCTCTTGAGTCTGCTTTTGAGAAGAAGCCTTTTCAGTGTTTTTATCTTTCCCACAAGAACTGAATAAATTGAAAAGATATAATTGCAGATGTTAACTATTTATAAAATGTTGCACTACAGTGTAATCCCAATAAATGTTCATAGTACATAGTATGTATGATGCCCAGGTTTTCAATTTTCAATAAAAAATAGATCATCAAGTTTTGTTTTGAAAATTGATGCATCAGTGTCATTTTATTTTTGTTTCTCTTACTGTTGACTTATTATGATCAAAAACTGTGAAACAACTGTTGAGGAATTAATAATTTCAACTGGTCTGAAAAATCAAAAAACAAATTTGCAGACTGGTTAAATTTTAAATAACAATACATGTTTGATAACAAAATAACAAAATGTTTTGCCATTTCTTCTTTATTCGACCCTGTAGTGAAAAAAATTAAAAGCTGGAGGTTGCAACTTCATTTTGTGGATAAATAGTAAGTCTGAGTTAACTGTTATTATGTATTCTAAAAGAACTTAATTGTTATGTATGCTTGAACTAGACTGAATTTCAGCTACCTGCCGTAAATGGAATACAACAGCTGAAACCTCACAATCCATTTTCCCATGACATTTAAAGGCCCTTAACCTCATGTACACTGTACTCCTTTATTACGTCAAAAAACTAGCTATTAAAGGACCACATCCAGTCTGCAGTTTACAAGCAAGGTTGAGAAGTTAAAATAGGGTCCAGTGCAAATCAAGCACAGCTTGTTGAAACATGTAGAGCTTGACTTAAGCCTGTGACCTATGGATTTCATGCCCACTCCCCAGATTGCCTTCCCCTCCTGTATAGCTGGTTGTTTTCGTCAGTAAATTGTCTAGTGCTGGTATACTTTATAACTAAGACATCTGAAAATAACCCTGGGCTCGTACATGTAACTGTTTACTGCATGGCTTCTTTCCTCTATGAGGGGAAAACGTTTCTAAAACTTATAGAGAACGAGCATTTTCTGTATGTGCCCTTAAGTTATGGAACTGTCTTCCTAGCATTATTAGGTGTAGC
>JAHPZR010019916.1:0-25828 GCA_019787425.1 Platygyra sinensis
CAGAACTTGTCTTGTGTTTCTAAAACTAATGCTTATACAGTAGTTTCTACAGTTACTCCAAAGAATTGCTTTGGAGAATATCGTGGCCTGTATTTGCCTGATGGTAATATCATTGTTATATATTCTTCTTTTGTAACAGCCAAGATTGGACAAGTCAAGGACAGCTGGTACAACATCAGTGCCAAAAGAAAGTGGTACATCTTTTTTTAATAACATTCACTGTTTACATGTTATCGATCTTACTTAAAAAATAACTTTTCCTTTATTGAAAATTTTCAAGATAAATTTCTCTGATTAGCTAAGTCATGGACTACTGTTTTTACACTTGGGATGTATGTTATCCATTTAAGTGTATAATATTTGCTCTTGTCAGAAAGCAACCCTAATCTCATCGGAGCTATGAATTTTATTGGGGGAGACTGCAGATTCGGCTGGGGAACTCGATTCATGTAAAATTCAATTTTGTTCTGTTATGCTCTCGTTTTGGTGCAGATGGGATTGTTTAACATCATTGTTATGGGATGTGTAAAACAGACAAACACAGGTCCTGATCAGTTATTATCTCTAAAAGAAATTGTCTTTTTGCAGTTGAAGGGTTTGGTGCAACAAGGGCCTTGGGTAAATATTAAATATTTGGAGTTTTTCATTTTTGCTGATTTTTTTGTCAACTGATTCCGATTTACTGATAAAACTTTATCCTGAGCATTTCAGCTTCTTTTACTTTTTTATGCTGCTGGAGACAGGTGCTATTTGCATGTTTTAAATAATTCTTTTTAAAAAAATCGATGAAAACCAGGCAAAAAATTTAGGGCAGTGTGGTAAGTAATATATCAGAAACAAGTGCGAATGTTTCATCAGGGGGTTCCAAACACCGAGAAAGTAATGAAAGCATGAGGCTGCAGGCCAAGTGCTTTTATTGTTTTGGAACCCCTGATGAAACACGAAGCACCAGTTTTTGATATGGCTTGTCAAATGAAACAATAGGAAATTATGCAGTGACAAGTTTTCGCAAACGAAACAATAAGAAATTATGCAGTGTTAAATATTTCCCCTTTTCCGAAAGAACGCGTTTGTATGCATGATTCATTAGCGTCCAGCCATGAGTGAGGAAGGAGTGGCCGGTTTAGGAGCCAAAAATGGTTTACGAAGAAGAGAATTAAGTCAAGAAAGTCGCATTCCCCGTCATCAAGGTATAAAACAAATATGCGTAAACTATTTTAACGAATAGCGAATTACTCTGGTAAAGCCACTTCTTCGGGAGGTTCATTCAGATATTATCTGATTTAGGTTTCAAAGCGCTGGACTTACATAATAAGGAAATTGTTATGCTTGAGTCTGAATTGTTGGCAAAGAAAATTTGTCATCGAATTGGAGCAAAACGTAGGTAAAGAGATATCCATCGAAAACTGTTTATGGAACAGTATTTAGTATCGGACGCTATGTGTATTTAAAACAGTTTTTCCAACTTCGTGAGTTTTATTGTTAAATTTATTAAAATGCAAGTTCCCAAGGATGCTAATTTTTTCAAATTCTGTGTTTATGCTTAATTTCGTTTGTTTTGATGCATGAATCTTGATATCCAATGAAGAATCAGATGAAAGCAACGTGTGGTTTGGATACGATATCCAAAACACGGGTGGTTTTCATCTAGGTTTTCAATGGGTATCAAAACTCATGCACGTGACGAATTTAGCCATTTTTTATTGGGTATCACACTTATGAATTATTAATGAGTTTGAGAAGAGTAATTAAAGACCATCCAAGGAAACATCAGACGTCTCCAGGAAAAATGAAAAACTCAAATTCACAATCTAGTTAAGGCCCTTGTCGCATTGAACCTTTCAATTGAAAAAGTTATTTCTTGCTCTCAGTATTTTGCTGCTTTCATTCCAACCTATGGAAAGACAAAACTCTGTTGCTGGAGGTGATAACGGTTGTCCAGGGCTCACTTTTCTGTGTTTGTCACTTTACTTTTATTTTCTTTGATGGATAATTTGCACTTCACACTTCAAAGGACTTCCGATTGGTCTATGAGTTTATTTTGTTTTGACTTTCCATTCTATTCCTGGATCAGGAGAACATGATGCCAGTGCTGCTGTACAACGTAGTTTACATCGGCAGCAAAATGCACAGGTGAGTTGGGAATTGTTTCTCCGTTGTTGTTAAATTCATTGTTTTTGCTCTTTTTACTCAGTGTAGACATTACAACAATATCAACAGCGGTTAATTTGTTACAAAACCAATAACAGTTGCATTTAATGTATATCTGAGAGACAAAAACAATACAGTTGTAAGAATCAGAAAGTGGAGGTGATATTATTCTTAAGAGCATGGAGGATAATTAAACCACAAGGTCATCAAGTTAACCTTCATTTTGTTTTAGTTGAAATAAAAATCATGGTATAACTGGGTGTATAGTGTTAAATGACTCTGTTTTAGATATGTTTCATTGGCATCAGCTGTCTCGCAGTTAAAGATATCTAATGTTGTTACCTCTTTTCATTGTTTTCTACCCTTTTAGCACCAACAGTCAGTCATGTCTACCAAGTCAAGTGGAGCATCAATGTCAAAACAGAATGGTCAAAGGCGGTGAAAAGGTAATTTTACATTTGGCTTTGATCGGGCAGAATGATCACTGAGCCCTTATCTGTCTCTCTGGCTTAGCAACTTTGTTACAACAACAACAACATCATCTTTATTTCTTACATTAAATATACAAATATTACACCACCTGCAAATAGCAAGGCTAATCGAGGCAGGTGGTGTGTGGTGTGTGGAAGGCTTAACTTAACTTAATGGGTCAACTTCATGAAGGAATCAAGTTCAGATCTATGTTCTCGAGCTTGCTCTCCTACAGCCCTAACAAACCCAAGAATATGTGCCGAATCAGTTCTTCTGCAGGTCTGTTTGAATACTTTTGGTTCAATTAAGCTTGGAGAAGAAATTCTGCCTTTAATAGCGAAGGCAATGTTGTTTCAAGAAAATTTCCCGCAATGGAATTTGTCAGTGGCAAGTCAAATGAGTGGCCAACCTGCCGGTTATCTGTCCCAGGCATGTCACACATCAGGGGAAATAAAGAGGCAAAATAAGGGCTAAACATATTAAGATGAATTGTGCGTCTTCAGTTTATGACCTTGTTGCCTTTGATGAGACATCGGTTTAAAAGTTCGAAGCATGCTGGACATCTTTGGAAACTGAATTTCCATCACCAATTTTTTCACTTACTGTTGGAGTTCTGCTTGTTATATTGTGTCTAGTGCCCTTTTAGTCTGGTGCCTGTTGCGTTCAGCAGTTGTCCTCAGGACATGCATGATGTAGCTGAGACCAATTATACATCTGCCATATCTATCTGATGCCATTTTCAATGATAGACAATGCGATGCATTTCATTCTTTCAACAGCTGTGACTGGAAATGCAAACAGAGGCATGACAAAAGAGAACATCGGTACGTTGGCTAACAGTGCTGTGCTTGCTTGATTTTTGGTTTCGACGTGTCATGAATAAGGCTGTGGCACCATTACCTTGATAAGCAGATCTATATTTTGCTAACACAACAGAAACCTAGGAGTTAAAGTTAATTTTCTGGTTACATCTTTAAAGTGGAAAACAGAAATTATTAAAACTAGATCTCGTGTCTGTAACATTTGATTAAAAATGTTTTCATTATTAACATAATTTATAATGGTAATAGGACTGAGTGGAGTCCAATTTGGGCTGTAATCATACGAGTGATCACAAAATCAGACGACCGTGAAGCGGGAGTCTGATTTGTTTATTACGAGTATGATTACAGCCTGAATTGGACGACACAAAGTCCTGTTACCAATTAATCATAACCATTACAATTTCCGAAAAAGATTGGATTGCAATATTTCTCTTTCTTGCACTTTTGGAACACATAAGCTTAAATGATGTACCTGATGTGAGCTGTTTCTTCACTAACACTTGACCATTCTACTGACAAATCATTGTATTTCTACACAAAAACCTAAATGGTAGTAAGTAGAAATTGCAGAAAATATCTGTTGTACAGACACTGTGTAATGTCTAAAAAAATCCTCCAGTTTTGAAACTTCCCAGCTTTTGAAAAAGTTGTCTTTGCTGTGGATACCTTGGTCATGTTTATGATTGGTTAATTTAATTGGATTAGTGCAATGTGATTGGCAGATTTAACTGTCCGATTACAGCCAACTGTCCGATTACAGGTATCTGATGACAACTCTACAGAATAATTAGGCCAAAATAAAGCTGTTAAACAACCAATCACATTTGAGGAAATTGTAATAGTTATGACAAAATGAAATCAGCAGTATTTAAATGTTGTTTTGTTCTTATCATCAGGTATTGCTGGTGCACACAAGAGGACAAAGCAGCATAATCCTTGGACAAAGGAAGAAAAGGATGAGATTTTCAAACATTTTGGAAATTGCATAAAAAAGAAGATTTTGCCGGGAAAGAGTAAAGGTTTAAAATGCATTGCCTGATTTCATACCGTGAGGGACTAGGTACGAGTCTGTTAATTATGGGATTAGCAACTATTGATCCCCACAGTCAACCTCGTCCCCGGGTCTTCTCGCTTTCCAATATGGCGGGGGTAGGAGAAAGACCTTGGCACACAGCGAACTAAAACGATCGCTGATTGGTGCATTCTATTGCTCGTTCATACGTGCGCTCTCATTGGCTTGTTCCTTCCAAAACAAAAATGGTGGCTCCCTGGGTTCTTTGTGGAAACTGAGAACAGAGGCTGAGGCTTAAAAAGTGGAAAGGATGCCTGTTTGATCTTCTTTTAAACCCTGCTGTACTGTTAGAAGTAACTGAAAAGCAGTAAGCAACATTTAGGACAGATCGCCGATAATTCACGCTTCTCCGTGGTCATCATGTTCCTCAATTCAAGTACACAGCTGCCGGCAGTACAGTTAGAACTGCTTCTCCTTCTTCTTCTTTTAAGATCTCTGGACTGGTAATCGCTGCTCTTGCATATATTGTAAGTACAGTAGAACCCCAATAACACGAACTTGGATAACTTGAACTTCCCACTAACTCAAACTTAGTCCTATTTCCCTTGGATTTCACCCCACTTTTCAGTCATTTTTACTCGGTTAACTCGAACTCGGATACCTCGATTTTCCCGCCAACTCGAACTAAATTTCCTTTTCCTTGATCAAAAATTCACTGAAATTTACCCCCGATAACTCGAGTTCTGGTTCTTGTAACTCCACGTGCACTGACACTGTGGACTAACACTGTGCACTAACACTGTGGTCAACACTACATACATTTGCAACGAACTAATCACATTTTATCATAAAAGTGCCCAATTACCATTTCTATAAAATAAGGTTAATTTACAGTGCACTAAACACTGAAGTGCCAAAAAATCACCAACTATCGATTTTTAATGTGGCAAATTGAATTGTGCCATAAACCCCATTAACTTGAAACCTCGCTATCTCAAATTGTTTTTCGTTTCACCCGTAGAGTTCGAGTTCGAGTTACTAGGCTTTACTGTATTTCCTTTTTTTTTCCTATCTGTTTTTTTTTCCAAAATTAATATCAGGTACAATTTAATTTGTTTTAAGCTCATATGTCATCATATACAAACTTGCATGACATGCCTTAAGGACGTTCGCGCTAATTGTTTCTGCGCATCCTTACTGCGCACGCAAATTCACATGCCACGTCATGCATTGAGCGCGCGCGCTAAGTACTAAAATGAACAATGATGGGGCAGATGGCCATTCCTATAGCTTTGATCGGATTTAACAATCTTAGACGTTTGGTGACCCCTACTTTTCTTTTCAGAAACAGATTTTATTTACAATTATCTACACTTTGTCCAAAAACAAACAAAAAATCAATGTGGGAAGTTAAAAAAATTTCAAGATTTCTGTCCAAGGGACATCGAATCCTGCCATTTTGCGGCTGCAAGGTGCGTAAAACTATGGTCGCTAAATGCGAACTGGTTCTTTGAGGAACCTCACCAGTTGAGTAAATTCGCTTAATAGGTCCATTCAAACCATATTTGGCAGAGAACACTCCCTTTCAAAGCTCTAAATGCAATATTTTGGGACTTGCAGCCACTTTGGTCTTCTTCGCTAATGAAGCCCGATTTGCTCAGATTTAGGTGTTTTTCCGGGCATGTTCTCTCCGAAACAAAGTCGGTGACCCCGGTTTTTTGGCATTTCTGACATCACTAACTCATCATCTTTCAATGGTAAAATTTTCAAAAAAAATCAATGTTAGAAAATTTTTGCGCCAACGTCCTTAAATGAGACACACCCACATTTTATGCCCTCCCTGTTGCTTCTCTGGATCTGTGTCCCAGAGTCTTGTAACTGTTTTTCATTTTGTTGATAAAATCTGAATTTTGAGTTTGAGATTAAAGCTACACGAATGATATGTACCATAAAGTGTTGTATGGGATTTTACTGACTTCTTTATTCAGATGTTGGCATCACATCACTGACTTATTTAATACTTTTACATCTGTCTTGCCACTATTTTCTAAATATAACTTCAATGGGAAAAGAGACTCCAAGTAGAGTTTTTCTGGATTAACAACATGAAAATTAGTGGATGAATGCACTTAGGATTTTGTTTTTAGCTTCCAGAAGAAATGATTAGGTAATTTTCTTGTATATACAAGCTTGAAATGGTGAACCCAGCTAAATGACTCCTTCCATTTTTTCAGCTTTGGTTGTAACTTTTAACATAATTTACCTTCTAACCTTTCATTGTTTCTTGGGATTGATTGGTGTACCAAAGAAAATTCCCAGCTGTGTAAAACGGGGAAGATTGGTCATATAAATTGAAACAGTTATGTGAAAATAGCTCCACATAAATTCTTGTAAGATAATCATTATTGCTGTCACCAAATGGAAAGTGGAATGACTGAAATGAGGCCCTGAGAGGCTAAGGTGTTTTAGGGAATCTGTCAGCAGAATAGCAGTATTACCTAAGCCAGCTAGTCATGATCACTGTTTGTAATTTAGTTTTAGTAAAAAGGGATAAAAAGATCACCATCTGACCCTTTTTGTTCAAACAATGGATAATTCTATCCATCACTGGTATAAATCTACACCCACTGAATAATGCAATGGTCATAGCATTTTCCTGGGGGAGGGAAGGTATGTGGAAGGGTTGCCTTTCACATGAAAAATGGTTTATAAAGGGTAAGGGGTTGGAACTTAGGGCAGAGCCTCCCCACATTAACATTTGTTGAGTAGCCCCCAAGCATTTTATGAATAAAGTGCTATTTGCTACCTAATGTTTGAACAATTGGGACCTGGATAGCAAATGGACTCCTCTCCCTAAGTCAAGTTTCATTAAAGGAAGCAAACCACCATGCCAGTGAGCCATAGGGGAATACTATGGATTTCAAGTGACGAGATGATCGAATGGGGGCAAAAATCAACCCCCCCTCCTAATATATTTATTTTCCCACAATGAACCTTTCCTTTTTTTTGATACCCGAAAACTCCCTACTTTAATCAAGGCACCCAGAAAAATTTTTTGATCGATTATCCTCGTCTCTTGAAATTTGAAGTACTCCTCCTGGGACCAGTGACATGTTGGGCTAAATTCCATCTATGTTAAATCTCTTCAGTTTACGAAAATTTTTGATTTTATGCGTGAAATACAGTACGAGAGAGTGTTTTCCATAAAGTAAGGACGTTTGCTTAGTTGTCAGAAATGGCAAAGGACAAGCCCCTGATTCGTAAAGAAAATTTCTCTATTAATCGATCAGATCTGTTTACCAGACTAGTGTATATCTATAAATTCTCTGCAAAGCAGTGTTGGTTTTTTGTTGACAACGTTTGAAAAATATTCTCCTGCACAAGCAAAAATGTTGTGCAAGGAATGGGTCCAAACAAGACCAACAATGCCATCATCACTGCCTCCAAGGCAGCACCTGGGATTCACCAGATAAAAGGGCAGTTTGACAAGGTAACAAAGATTCACCTTTCATCCCAGGCACATACAGTATTGTGCAAAAGTAATGCAAGCGAAATGCGCGAATTTCGTTCTTTGTTCCCCTGAACTTTCGCGCGAAAGTTCGTGTAAAAGTTCGAACGTAACTTCGCGGCGTTTCGAACACATTTTCGCTGGAACAAAGAACGATATATCCAAGAACTTTCGTTGCCTCAATGACAATTCGAGTTACTTCGCTAGCCAAGACATTAATTTTCGCTAGACACTCAACAATAGTTTAGCAGCGTTCGGGTAACTCCTCTACGTGATCGACTGGTTATGTAACTTACACGAAATATCTCTTTGTTTTTCATTCATGACTGTGCTTTTAATCGAAGCTGATAACTTACGAGTGGTAATTTTCAATCACTGCATGTGCAAACAAGTCACACAGCTAACATACAGAGGGTAGAAATGCTATTTGCGAAGAGTTTTAAGCAATTCGCTGGCTTGGCTCAAGAAACGGTGCGACGTACTGAACACACTGTGAACAGATTTCTGAGCGACTTACCATTCTCGTAAGGTCAGCAACCTCTGTTTGTTCCACAGAAAAACCAAAATATCAGGAGTTACATGGCTGATGTCTGCAAAAGCAAAAACTTGGCATGTTTGATGGTTTGTTATGAACGTTTCCACGTCGATGAACATTTCGAGTCGATGCAAATCGCTCATAAGACCATGTGCTTTTGTTGATTCGATCCCAGTTCCCTTGCATTTTTTAACTTGCTTGACTGCGTCACACAGTCGTATTTCCGGTCGTTGCTTTGTCTCCGTCACGCCGGCAGAGACAAACGCATCGGTCGGAAATACGAGTGTTATTCAATTCTGAGTTTTCAGTATTCTTAGACCGTGGACAGCCTTTAATTTGCTCCAAAGTCTGTGTTAACGAACTCTTAAATTGTACAACGAACCTCTGGTGCTTGAACCTCAAACCAAAGTTATGCTCAAACTCACTCACAATTCGAATCTGCGGAACTAAGTGAGAGCTCCTGTATACCCAGCTATTGTTGGGGCTTAAAAAAAAAAGGTTGGAAAGTTGTTTTTTGAGCCGTATTTTTTTTTGCCTGCGTAGCGGGCCGTAGAAAGTGAGGGAGGAGAGTTAAAATGAGGGCGGGAGGGAGAAGGGACGCGTTCGATCTTCTCGCACTTCACTGGCTTGTCTTTCCCCTTTCCCTCCCCTTCGGACGCCTGCCCTGCAGGCTATAATTTTTTCTACTTTAAATCCCTATTATATAAAGAGATTGTTACCCTATCCCATCCTAAACACATTTACAATGAAAAAATACACAGAGATCCGTGATTTAAAAATTTAATAAAATGTTTTACAACACATACATATAGCAGCTGAGCTCAAAAAGCCAAGATAGCCTATTAAAAGTTGCCCTATAATAACGAGATGCCTAGAGTAAACACAGTGGCACCCTGCTATAATGAAGACCCTGTTATAAAGAGCAACAGAGTTATAATGAACAAAAAAAGACGTCACGTGACCCTGTTTTCAAATGCGAAGGTACAAGTATTCCTCTGGTAGAGGAGATGGAGCCAGCAAATCGCAGTTTTGAAAAGGATGAAGAAGTTGCCTCCTTTAAAGCTGCGGGAAAATCTTTATCGAGCGTTCATTGCTCCACATTTTAATTATTGTGCCGAGTCCTGGCATTTTTGTGGTTTCTTTCTTTTTCTTTCCGTGACTGACCTGTAAACTAGCTTTATAGCTAAGTGTTAGTCACGTTAATAAAGTATGATTTCCCGTGTTTAAATAAAGATTTACATACATACATGTATGTATGTATGCCCGGCAGAATTACAGTAAAAAATATGTGGAACAAACCCCGCTATAATTAATGAAATCCCAGTTCACAATTTACTTCGCGCTTACTTTTTGGATGGAACCACTACTCACAAAACAACTGACAACCCTGCAGCTCCCCGCGGTACTTAGTTGTTGATGTTGTTACAGTCTTAGTCATTACAGCAACAAACTCTCTTGACACTACATGAACAAATTCACTTGACATGTGTAAACAGGGCTGAGTAACTCGCATGGGACAATGCGCAAAATAGGGCTACATAGGTTAATGTGTTAAGTCCCTTTATTTAGGATTAGGACTAAATACATAATTATTATTAGAGGATAAAATAAGTAAACAGCATTCTGACATACTTTTTCCACTTAAAAATTGTAACGACTTGATTACCTTCTCACTTGTAGCAATTCTCCCAGATGCTGACTTTCGAATAAAACTAAGCATAAGACCCCAAGTACGCATTGCGGACCTATTTTTTTAATCTTTATGTGAGCATTCAGCTTGTGAAACGTGACATAGTTACTTCCATCATCTACCATTACATAGCGATCAAGTTTCATTATATATATAATTGTACAACACGAGGCTCAGTGCATGGAGGGGTCATGAGTGGGGAAAAATGTTAATAGACATTTTAGTCGAAATTTTGATATTTTTGTAACAAAAATAACTGACCTCAATTCAAACACCTCCATATGCTGAAAGGCGAGTCATGTTTTGCGTAATGAAACTCAGTCGTTATGTAATAGTACATGACAGCAGTAACTATGTCATGTTCCACAAGGTGAGCGTTCGGATAAAGATAAAAATATAATAATTCCTCACAAGGATAGCTTGAGCCGCCTGTGTTCCAGTGCAATAGTTTTGTCCAAATTTGTTTACTTTTAGCGCCTCCATCTTTCTGAAGTCAATGACACAAGCTTCCAAAACTCTTAAAAACGTCATTAATTTTGTCAAACCTGCACTCCATGTGACCAAAACATGCTGTAGTACATTTCTTTGAAAAACATTCATAATTTCGTGCTCCAAATGAAACATTTTCATTGGTCCAGTTGATACAGTCATCTGGGAAACTGTCTCATTTGAAAAATAAACCTGCATTAAAAAACATTCACGCTTTACAGTTGAGCACAAATGGTAGTATTTTCAGAAACAAAACATAGTTATTCCCAAAGTGATGTCAGAAGCCAACTTGTGGCATTCTCTGCTATTCTTCAGTCATGGAAGAACATGTAACATAGATGAGGGCCAATTTACAAACTCTCAAAATTCATACAAAATTACAAACATAGCCACAACAATAATTTTTTGCAGTGGTGATCAGGAGATAAAGGAAATTGAAAATATTTTTGGGTTAGTGACACTTAAAAGGGATAGGTGCTAAAAGTTTTCTGGGATAAGGACCTTTATTACCAGAGCTGAAACTGAGTAATGTTCTAGTCAAGGCATGACACCATAACCACAGCCAGGGTTTGCAGCTTTCTTTGAAGAAAATATTTCAGTCTAATCTTTAAACAGATTTGTTATGATAAATTGTTGCCCTGTAATAAATGTGAATAAAGTTTTCAAGCTTTCTTTCTTTGTCCAGAGATGTCTACTAAGTGAGAGAATTTAATCTGGCCTAGAGAGAGAGAATTTAATCCGTCTAGATTACCTATGCTACAAGCGGGTTTGTAGATATTTAAATTCTTCATTTGTTTTAATTTACATTAATTAATTGATGAATTAATTGAAATTAATAATAAAACTGATTGATTGATTGATTGATCTGGAAAAAGATGATGACAAGAAACTACTTAGAGAGATCAACCAAGAAGAGCCATACAAATTTCCTGTTGGGTCAACTATCAGAGGGGGGGAAGCATGAACTAAGATTGCTGATAACCTGGTTCAATGTGGTCTTGTGAAAGCTTCTCAAAGTTCTGTTTGCAATCAATTTAATTCTTCGATGGAGAAGAACCATGCTAGAGTGAAAGAAGAAAACAAGGCAAGTGAGGTTGAGGTAAAATTTGTTGAAGAATATTAAGGTACCCACCCAGGGTATTTTGGTCATTTTTCTTCTTTAATATCACTAATGAAATGGCTCAAAATGACCCTGTTTACTTCATAGAATGAATCTTTAATAAATAAAAATCCAGAAAATTTACCTGATTTCAGTGTATCTAGCCCCCTGTGGGGATACTGGGTTAAATATTAACCCATATCTGAGAGAGAGATTTGCATTTTGTGTTAGAACCATCCAAGAAAAGGGAAATATGAATGCAGAAATGTTTAAACATAAGTAAAAGAAATAAATTTGTGCTTGGGTTTAAGTTAAATGTTTATGACTCCGAAGTTATGACTAAAATAATGTAAGAGAACTTTTCACAACTGGAACTTGACATCTTTTGCCTTCCGCTGGTCACCCAAGCACAGATTTCTTCGATAGATACTTGCAAAAGAGTCGTACTTGCAAAAGTTTCGTAGAAAAAGGCCTTTAGATTTTTTCTGAAAACAAAATTTTGTAGTTGCAAACCCTTCACGGTACATTAAAAGTCGATGCAAAGCTTCCGACCTTAGCAAATTAAGGTAAATTCGCCATAACAATTGTCAACGTGGTTCTTGCCGCCATTTTGACATGATTTCCGCTGATCTTCTTGTCTGTAGGCACATTTTTGACCTTTGTTTCCTCACAGTCCTGTTTTGTTTACTGGTTGCTAGGCACGTCATGCTGTGACACATGAGTGTCACAAAATGCACAGTGTGCACAACATCCGGTATTCAACTATTCAAGATGGCTCCAAAGAAGAAAAGGAAAATATCAAAAGCAGAAAGGTGCCAATTGCAGGTAGAAAAGGGGGAAAAGGCGCCGAGTCTAGAGGAGTTGGGCTGGGAAGCTGTAAAAGCTTTGATCTTGCGGCAAACTGGAGAGAGGAACCGTACAAGTCTGGCAAGAGAACGCGTTTGAGATTTGTCAGTCCAGGAAAAACAAAATACCCAACTCAAACTAGCAAGAAACTTGACATATTGTTTGCACAACCAGTCAACAAGCTCTGAGGATCAAAAAACTGAGGATGACAGTTCGAATCAAGAAAAAGTAGAATGGGCTAAGGCGAGGGGCTGCAGGAAGGTGCCAAGTGGAATAGAAATCGAACTGAGATTGTTTGTTTGCGAGTCGACACAACTAATGGACATGGTTGAACAACTTAATGCTACATCAAAGTGTTCAACAAATATCTGCAATGGTGGGTAAATCTATTTTTTGTTGCCTACATTGAGAATGTTTTCTGCAATATAACAACGGATGATCTTCTATATTTTCACACCTGATTGTGTAAAAATACAAGTAGCACTGTAGCTGCTGATGTGGAAATCAACTTGATTCCTTTCTGATTTTCCATTCAGTAGAAGCTTACCTGTATTATCAGCATGCACAAATGGGCCTCTGAAATACTGAACTATCTCACTGAAACTATTTCTGTGAGATCTCATGAATGCCTAACAAAGCTATTTTTCTGTTTGGGTCTTTCATAAACTAATACTATAGTGCATGAGTGTATGTATTTTTTATAGTGCCAAATTGCAACTTACATGTAATTGTCAAATATTTCTGCTGGATACTACTAACTGTTGTACAGTCAATTCTCTCTAAAACGGACACCATCGGTCCGTCTTAGAGAGGTGTCCAGCTTATAGAGAGTCGACGTAACATGACCCCAGAAATTTTAAGATAATAGTCAACTCTCTCTTAACGGACACCTCTATAAGATGGAAAGCAGCTAAGAAAGCAAGAAAATAACTGTTTTACCTTACAGTACAATTCGGTTGTCACCTCCGCGTTCTTTTTTGAATGGGACAAAATGATGACTGATTTAGTTTTAACTTGTACTGTATGTATTCCGCCGATAAGAGATAAGATAAGAGCTGTCAATTAAACGTCTAGTGTTAAGAAGAGTCACGTACTTGGTAATTTAAGAATGTTTCTTCCCTAAATCGTAATTTGTGGTCACATTCAACACCTCACAAGTGTCCGTCGTCCGTCTTATGGAGGTGGCCATCTTATAGAGAGTTTGGTTATAGTAAAATGACTGAGAAACGGCCGGGACCAGCACCAGGTGTCAGTCTTATAGAGGTGTCCATCTTATAGAGGTGTCCATTGAGAGAAGTTGACTGTACTTGTATTTCAAATATTTCTGCTGGATACTACTGACTGTTGTACTTGTATTTCCTCCAACAAGCTGGAGGCAATAAACCCCTAGAAGGTGAGCCACAATTACTACTGTAGGAGAAACATGCATGCCTGTGAACACATTCCTAAAAATAATCAGGGTACTGGGGAGGCCACCTTTGTCTTTCTGTCTATTTGATGCTCTACCTGCTGTCTTTTGCGATGCCCTTTACCCAACTTTGGAACCTGTTGAAAGGCTAGAAAAACAGTATTCATAGACCCTAAAACACATACCTCAGTAAACTTTTGTTGACACAAGGAGCTTTCACAGTCTATATACTTCGTCAGTAACTTTATTTTTTACTGTTATTTATTATTTTCCAATTGAAGTGGAAAACATTTTGTAAACTGTCCATGGGAAATGAAAAGTACACTGTCTGAGTCACAAAGGAATGAGTTTTGGAGGATTCAATAGCTGTTATTGCAATGCATCGACTCTTTTGCCTCATTTGCATGCCTTTAAAAACAAAACAATATTTGACTGCAGACTCAACTACAATAACAGCTATTCATCTGCTGCCATCAGTGGTGTTATTAAATATTATTTAATACATTGTTCAAGCCAATTATCTCCTGTATCTCATTACAAGTTATATTTTCATGACACCATTATCACTACCTCTCATCCAAGTGCATTATGAACTTCACAGAAAATGTAACCAATATAAGAAACAAAAGTTACAATGCATGACATATACATAGATATTAACCTTTATAATCCATCAAATCTTTTTGCTCGCACGCAACTGGTTAAACACGTGACCGAATATCACCAAGCTAAAACTGGGGGGTATCCCACCCATTAATTTTTGATTGATTTTCATTGGCTATTTTACGTCGCATGATATAAATCTCTGGACAGTTATCACGCAATAACCCTCGCCCGAGTCAATATTTTTCCTCCAATTGTTTCCGTCAAATAGAAACATAGTCAGCACAAGAATTTCAACTTTTCTTTTCTCTTATTTCACATGGAAGGAAACCAAACTAGTGTTACTGAATCTGGCGATGGTTACATTAAAAAGCTGATGGCAAGTGCCGTTCCGGAAAGTACAAAAAAGTCACCAAAATATGCTGTCAATGTCTTTGAACGTGGAGAAAGTCACGAGTGGACTTTTAAATTTAGTCTTACCTAAATTTGAACCAATTCATTTTACAAAATAAAGGTTTAATACAATGTGATAACTAGCTATAAAATAAACCAACCATTTGCGTCTGACTTAAGCGTGGAGGAAGGAGAGAAAAAATCCAGTCGCACTTGAAATCATGGAACCAGTAGAATTGTCAACCATGTTGAAACCTTTTTTATGCAGAAGCCAGAAAATTCAGTGGAAGGAAAACCATACAGTCCCAACACTGTGAAAGCCAATTCGTTCCAGGCTGGACAGATTTTTTTCCGGTTCCCTTCAAAGAAAGCCGTTTTCCATTATTCGGAATAAGTATTCAAGCTCTAGATCCATCACTGAAATATCTTGCATGGCAGGGATTGATTTCTTTCACAAAGAACAAGCGTCCAATTTCCAGCAAAGACCTCTTGAAGTCCCCTGTGCAGCAAATCAGCTTGGTCAAATTCGGCATGGTTTAACACCATTCTCTACTTTAGAAAGAGAGGCCGTGAAAACCAACACGAGATGAAACCCGGTGACCTTTAGCTCAAAACAACAACCGGATGAAGTACTTCATCTCAAGCGAGAGAGCGACAAAAAATCAGTCCACCTTCAAGTCCTACAGATTTTACACATTCTGTATTTCATAGATGTAAATTCTGAGACTGAAATACATTTCTTTCTAGGTAAGTTTACAAACAGTATGTCGGAATATATGAACCAAAAGTGCCAAGTTTTCAAGTTTTTGATCCAAGGGGTGTTACGAGAATTAATTTCACATGACAGCTTGTCAAATTTACTCCAATCACAGTGGAAATAAAGTTACTTAAACCAATCAAAATTACTTTGCTCCCTCACGTCAGTCACACGCATTCGCCATCAGATCACCAATGGCTTTTTACCATGTTTATGAGCGGTTTATTGGTACCTGAAAATTAATGGGAGGGTTATAAAATAAATAAACCCCTTTCTGGCTTGCTGGTATCTCGGCTGAAAATGTCCTTGACGGAGAGATTGTCCTCGAAATTTCACATTTGCCCTCGAAGCTTCGCTTCTTGGCCAAATGTTAATTTTTCGGACAATCTCTCAGCCACGGACATTATCAGCTGACATACCAGTTGCCTGAAGGAGTTTATTTACCAAATATCACCCAATTTTCAAAACGGCTTGCCTTGTGAAAAAGATTTCAAGGGTAATAAACACGATAGCCTCCATTTGGGGCGAAAATATGATTGGATATTTGTCCTTGGACATTATCTGTTCCTTGAAGCTCACAGTTTTCCTCAAGCTATGCTCTCAGAAAACTGTTTGCTTCTTGAACAGATAATGTCCACAGACAAATATCCTAGCATATTTTTGTGCCAAATGGAAGCTATTGTTTATATACCTTTATTTTATCCAACAGGTATTCTTGAGCCAGCTTAAGTGAAACCTACAGGTCTTGGTGGGACAATGAATGTTGTGTTTGTTTGTAATGGATGTACAAAATGGACTGTTTTGGCTCAGCCCTTGCTGAAGGATCCAAGAGAACTGTAGTGGGGCTTGCCCTTGCTGTGGCTTTTTTGTCACTGGACATGGCTTTGCTAAGTTTTCTAGAACACTAAGGCAGTGTCGTGGTATCAGTTGCATTTCCAAGAATCGATACTTTGAAACAATCAAACTGCTTTATCCAAATGTCACTGACATGAGTGAAGAAGAAAAAGAACGGATAGCCAAGTGCAGAAACGTGGAGGCTGGGGACGGATTGCGGTGCACGCCGTATCCTGGTATTGTTTGGGTAGACACAAACATCAGAAAACGGCGGCGAAAATAAATTCACTGAGCTTTTGTGAATCTAACAGTTTTTCAGAAAAAGAAAACGAGCCTATCTCTCTAGATAACATGCCAATTTCTGAGGAAGACATTCCAGGTGCGACACTTCCCAGAGATTCGCTGGAGGAATGAAAGTTAAACAACCTCAAAGATGGCTTTTGTGTCGAGGAGCAAAGACTATGGGGAAGACAGAAGATTTGGTTCAGAGGTTAGGAGTGAAGACACTATGCTATGTACACTTAACCCATTGACTCCCGAATGAAATTGCACGCGACATACCCCTAAATTCCCAGGCAATTTTTGACTCTTCAGAGCCAGCACGAGCGCTAAAAATAAACCATATGCGCAGTAACCACAGACACAAGATCAGGTTTCAAGACTTCCTTTATTTAAAGTTTAATATTTGAAGGGCCAAAAAATCAAAAAATATCAACAAAAAGAACTCAATATGATGTGTAGAATTTCTAAGAAAACAAGAAATTATATTTTTTCTTTGCCGCGCGACAGAAGCCGAGAAAATTGAAGATGCAAAAATGAGTTAATTTTTTTACTTCAGAGGACAAAACGAGACTGGATACCACAGAATTTCCATTCTTTTACTATCACTGAAAACATTTGAGAAAACACCAGAAAATGAAGGCGAAAGACACAATGTAAAAACCAATTTAAAAAGAAAATGAGATTTTTTTTTTTTCCTTGGTCCATAGATCTTTATTACCACTACATCACTTACAACACTTTCACTACAAAATTTAAGGTTACAAAAAATTACAATTACAATTAAGAATTAAGATTCCAACTATTAATACAACATACACTGCACCAGGCTTGCTTCACGCATACGTAGATTAAATTATAATCATTTACAGTAAGGAGAGGAGAGGCTTCCATTGTGAAAGAAATTTTGCTTTTTGTCCTTTGGAATAAAAAATCGATCTTTGCACAATTGACTTGTCTTTAACGAATTCAAGAAAGTGATGAAAGCTTGGGGGTTTGATTTCGCTCCTTTGCAAGAAGATATGTCTCTTGCCAAGAAGGATATAATAGAAATGAGATAATTTCTTCGCCGCATGACAAAATAATACAGCGCAACACAAGAAAAATGAAAGTTGTACATCAAAAAGACACCAAAAAAGGCCAATTATTTTGAGATAAATCATATTTCAACTGTGTTAATTTAGTGCCCACTTAGTTCTTTTCTCAGGAGTTCTGTAGTAGCTGAATAAGACTCGAAAAAATATATTTGAGCGAAGTGAATAAACTAAACAAACAAACCACGCGGGTTGCCGTAAATTAAATATGCAGAAATCGAGCGGGCAAAAATATTGTTCACTTTCAAAACCTAAAATCCCCAAATAAAGGCAACCAAATGGAAGAAACGTGACAGGAAGCTCAATAGCAATAAATTTTCATTCAACATGAGGCAAAAAACTCATCTAAAAGCAAAAAAATGTTCAAAATTTTGCAGACGTGCTTCGCTGCATGACCGCATGTTCGAATTAATTATTCACGCTAAAGCGAAAGCTTGAGTTTTTGCCGACGAGTTTTGCAGTTATTTTGTCGGCCATGGCTTTGCCTATCATTCTAAAAGTTGATTCAACTTTGAGGTAATATTGTACATTACCATTTTTGTTTTCTAAAGTCCGGGAAGCTGCTTTAAATCCGCGATCTGTATTCAAAACTCACTTGAAAGCGCACCGATTGTCAAGTTTTCGTGGCGGTTGAAGGAAGGAAAAATTCCTCACCAGAAAGGTTTGAAAACTCTGTACACCTTGATCTTCCATTCTGAGACCACCTAAACATCGATTTATGTTTTTCCTTTCCGTTTTCAGTGCCAAAGAAGTAATTCCTCCATTTTACGAATGAAAACAAGACCCTGGAAGTTTGTAGACTTGGCCCGCAATGCGCCATGATTACTGCGCTTATCGAGCGCATGATTTTAAGACGAAAAACCATCTTTCTAGGACCCCTAAAGTTCTTTAAAAATATGCTCAGTAAGTTGATTCTGATTGGTTTATTTGTCCTCAAGAACAACAGAACAATAAGAGAACCAAACAGTCTTCAGGGAGGGTAGGAAAGGCAATTGTCCCCATGTCCTTTTTTCGGGCGGTTACGGGCGGCACGGGAAATTGGGGGTGGGTTTTCGCATGGGCGGTTACGGGCGGCACGGGAGTCAATGGGTTAATGTGAAAAATACTGTAGAATTTTAGGTTTGAAATATACATATCGAGCACTTCCCTGGTAAAACGTTATTTGATTATTACCATAATTTACCACAGCCCTAGCTATAATCATTTCACCTTGGTTATTTAATTTATGTCTCAGGGTAAATATTACATTAGTGGTGGCCTTCACCTGAGCAAGCTTCAAGATCCAGATGGAGGCTTAAATGTAGCAAAAAAGAAGGCAAAACTTGGTGTTCTCAAGGAAATCATGTCAGCGACACTTCCTTCGAGTTTTCCATCTGGAGGGTTTTCAGAAAATTTAAATGTCCTTCCACAAATTCATTACGGAGTCATTTGGAGATATATGATTGAAACGTGTGATGCCAAGAAACAACTTTCAACGGTGAAGCCCCTTGTGAAAGGCTTTAATTTCTTTAAGTCGGGGCATGTTTTGTCCATTAAATGTCAAAAATTGAATGACCACTTTTATGTGAAAAGTCAGGTACTTCCCTCCATGAAGAAGAGCAAGGCATACAGCTGTTTCATAGTTATGGATACACTTGGCCAACTAGTCAAAGCCTATGACGGATGTCCAGCAGGTATTGATGGACATTGTAATCATGTGGCAGCAACTTTGTTTGCCCTCGAGCAATATTTTAAATTCCAGGCAAGAGGAGCAGACACAGTATCTTGTACATCAAAACCATGCCAATGGAATATTCCACGCAAGCAGAAGATTGATAATGTACCCATTTCTCACTGCAAGTTTACAAAACATGTGCATGGGAAGACTAAATTGAAAAGGAACCCCCTCCCAGTGAGCCCACACACCCACAAGGAACATCAGCTGAGCATGAGTTCTTAAACAACACAAGGCTTTGTAACTATCTTGATATGGTAAAGGAAACCGAATTGAAAACTGGCAAAAAAATAGGTTTAAGTTTCCTGTTGCCACAGAAAACTGAAAAAGAAACAGTAACTGCTTTATTGCATGACCATGACTACACCAACACGGATCGCAGTCAAGTTCAGTCTGACATGTCACTTTTCAGTTTTAAGATTTCTCCCATCAAGGTACACCCCCCAAGCCTGAATGACATTCGCACAAAAGCAAACCAAATAAAACAGAGGCTCTTTTTAAGTCAGAATAAGATTACAGAACTTGAAAGGAAAACTAAGGGACAATCTGAAACTGATGAGTGGAATTTGCACGGCAAGTACCGAATTACTGCATCCAAGTGTCATCGTGTTGCTACTTTAAAGAAAAGCACATCTCCCACTAAAGCAGTACAAGAAATTCTCCATTACAAACAGCAGTGTCAAACCTCTAAAATGACAGAAGGAATGGGAAGAGAAAAAGAAATTATCAATGAGTACATAAGTCTACAGAAACAAAAGGGAAAAGATATACAAGTTGTTCCTTCTGGTTTGATTGTAAGTGCAACCCATCGATTCCTTGCTGCTAGCCCTGATGGAATTGTTACTGACCCCTCTGAAATTCCCAGTGTTTAGGGACTGGTCAAAAAGTATTGGGGGGGGGGGTGGGCCGGAGCAGAGAGGGGGTGGGTCATCAGTTTTTGAACCCTTGGTAAGGGGTGGGTCGTTCAATTTTCAGCTGCCCATAGGGGTGGGTCATCCTGTTTTTTTTTATGGGAATTGGCACACATTTGACCCAATCTACAACAAAGGTAACTCCTTTCGAACAATTAAAGCAAGTGACACACTCAAACACCAACCCATGGTCTGGCATGCGCACAGCCATATTACCCAGGTAGTGGCAGCCATGGACAGCTGTTTCCGCCTTATTAGACCTCATTAGCATGGCATAGCCAACAGGCAGAAATAGGACTAAGAGCCCTAGGTAGGCTGCCCTTTACTGCTAAGACTGGTGCAAAGCACCCCTTCATTAAAGCCCCAGCTCCACACAACACCTGTGGAAGCTATTGGCTATGCGTAAGGCACTTGACAGACTGTGGGTTGGTGTTCGAGTGTGTCACTTCCTTTATCATGTTATAGCACAACATGAAGGTATCCCAATTTGGGAATCCTGTATGAAATGCAATATTGCTATCTTCCTTGTACTTAGTTATATCAAATACAGGGTGGTCTAATTTGTAAATGTCCTGTCGTAGAGACTTGTTTTCAATTTTAGTGGACTCAAGCTCGTTCTCCAACTGCTTCAGTTTCAACTTCAGTTCCTCTAAATTATATCTCGAATCATTGTTTTCTGCCTTGAGTTGTTCATGATCAGATTCATGGTGTGATAGGAGGTCCACATTCTCTTCATTCGAACTACAAGCATTAAAAGAATGATTGACAGAATTGTCTGGATGGGGAACAATGTTATCAGTATCATATCTCAATTCTTTGCTTTCTGCCTTGAGTTGTTCATGATCGGATTCTTGGTGTGATAGGAGGTCCACATTCTCTTCAACCGAACTACAAGTTGGAGTCCCCTTATTGTACCTACCAATAAAAACTTAGTATAATATTATAGCTGAAATGTTGGATAGTTCTTAATATTAATAAACAGTCGTACATCTACATTCTGATTTATCGACTTTTCAGATTTCAAAACTTTTCTTTCGAACCGTAAAAAAGAATGGGAAGCTAAGCAGAAGATGGTTGAGGCCAAATTTCTGGAACTGAGTGCCATGTCAGATCAGCTTGTGGCAATGACTGAACAGCCAAAAAAAAGAAAAGAAAGAGAAACCCAAGTTCAGCTGAGCAACCTCCACAACAACAAGACCCCTTTGCAAGCTGCGCGTCTGAACTTCAAGTTGAGTTTTTCAAAAAGGTACAACTTCATGATCAGGATAGTTTTTAAGTCGTGAAGGGCATGCGCGACACAAGTTATCATGAGTTGTGGGCAAATGTGTAGCTCGATCGATGGGCTGTAAACTTTATGCAAATGAGATACGTTCGCGGCCGCGTCTTTTAAATTGCTGTCTATCTTTAATTAAAATAAGCTGTTTTAAAGGTCTAAATTAAAAGATATAAGTTAAAGAAGGCTTGGCTACCAAAAATGAGAACATCGAGAATTGTAAAATCAATGAGCAGCACAAGTTCTCACTCGATGCGGAATTCGTATGGATTTTACGGAAACCGAAGTCGTTGAAGTATGGTTGCATGGTATGGTAAATGCGCATACAGCAAGTGAAATAATATAAACACAGAGCAATTATTTTTTGTATCGCTAAAAATAAAGTAAAAAAAAAGAAAAACAAGAAATTAAAAATATCGGCCCACACCCGGATTCGATCGCGGTACACTTGAATGGTGGAGATGTTCAGTACTGCTGAGCTTTGTCAACATCATGTGCACCCTTCAGAAAAAATAAACATCCTCATTAGTATCAACTATAAAACCTTAGACAACTCAGCAGGCTAGAGTCTGTACGAGGATTTTCTGTGGGTTAATTTGTCCTTTACCAAACAACTGTCAGTGACTATATTTGGTGTTTGTGGATGTTTCGGACACTCGGGAGTGCCTTTTTTAAAGCCTAGAGGTCACATGTGTTCATTCGTCGGCAAATAGAGTCGCAACGTTTGTTTTGAGGGAAGGTCTTCATGGCTTGTTTTGCACTGGGATTCTTTGCAAGCTACACAGAACACAGTTAAGCCTAAACAAGATGCTTTGTTCAAAAAGCTTCATTTTGAATAAATCGGAGTGAATCAATGTAGTAGTTAAAGAATACATAGTTAGTTGTCGCGATCACTGACTGGATCTGGAGAGAGTTTAACATTCACCATTACGGGCCGTTTGTGTTGGACGTTTTTTGACATTGTGAAAGAAAAGTTGTTGAGACAGTTTGTCTTGTGATTTTTCCTTTGATTTCTTTGAAGAAAGACCAGGTGTCCAGCCTGAACGGGAAAGGAGTCAAAGCTGTAGTTTTGGGGCCAGAAAGTTCTGACATGGAAATTAAGGACGCTTTTGAAGGTAAATACAAAGTCCGTGTGTTTGCAAAGTTGGTGTACTGTCAAGTGCGTTTTGAATACAGACCGCAAATTTAAACCAGTTTCCTGGACTTTACAAAACAAAAAAGGTAATGTATAGTATTACATCCAAGTTTAATTCAAATGTTTGAACCACGAGTAAAGCCATGGCCGATAAATTGACTGGAAAAGCCATTGCCAAAAACTCAAGCTTCCGCACATGAAGAATTAATTTGAACATGCTGCCACTATCACGCAGCGAAGCATGTTTGCAAAATTTTGAACATTTTTTTTTCCTTTTTAAATAGTTTTTTTCTGCCTCATTTTGAATGAAAATTGATTGTTATTGAACTTCCTGTCGCGTTTCTTTCATTTGGTTACCTTTCTTTGGCAAATTTATCAGTATTTTTGCATCGTGGATTTCTGGATATTTAATTTGCAGCTACCTCCAAGACCGTGTTTGTTTACTTTATTCGCGTCATTTACAAGTTTTTAGTTTTATTCAGCTGCTAAAAAACACCTGAGAAAAGAACTAAGTGGGCTCTAAATTAGCACAGTTGAAATACGATTTATCGCAAAATAATTGGCTATTTTTGTCGTCTTTTTTATTAACAACTTTCATCTTTCTTTCACTACGCTGTATTATTTGTCGCAGGCGAAGAAATTTTCAGAAATATTGTTGTTTAAATATGTCTTTTTGCTTTTATTTTCCAGTATTTTCTCTAATGTTAACTATCCGCTATAGTAAATGAATTGAAATTTTGTTGTTTTCGGTGTCGTTTTGTCCTCCAAAGTCAGTAATTATTAATGTCTTGAAATCTGATCTTATACATAGCTGTGGTTACTGGGCATATGCATGGTTTATTACTCTCCTTACGCTGGCTTTGAAATATATCAAAAAAATTCCAGGGAATAAGGGGCAGGCTGTGAGTCATTACCTCACACCCAGATTTAAAATTTGAATCTGAGCAAGCAGAACAAGTCGATTTCATTTATAGAAGTAAAAGTCTACTTGTGGCAAGTCTAAGTGGAGGCATTCATGCAGCATGTAAGAATTAAATCGCACCATGGAACTTCAAATACTCAGGCCCTGTCCACACTATGCCGGAGAAATTTGAAAAGGATGTTAATCACTCCGAAAACATATCAAATGTTTTCTATCCACACTTTGTCAGAGAAGTTTGAAAATGAAACATTGGATTTGTGTTTGAGGAAATCGTGACGTCATTGTTTTGGAAAAACTCGATCTTGAAAATGTTTTTCATCAACATTAAAACGCAAAGGCGGCGTTTTCAAATTCCTCAGGTTTGAACAGTGTGTTCGTTTGAAGAATGCCCGTTTTCATGGCAAATTATTGTGAACGGAAGACCTAACCCTAGCGTAGCGTGGACCAGGCCTCAGTATACTTGTTTATCAAGTGTTACAAGTCAAACCTGAAGATCAGACTCGCTAAAATTATGCTCTGGTCAGTGATCAGATGAGATCAAATCTCCGGTGATGTCACAAATTGTTCTTGCAGACAGACTGGTTGGTGGTTTCCACTGGAATGCTAGCAGCCTCAAACCAAGAGTCTTTGTTCCCCTTGACTAGTATTCGGGAAGCAATACAACCCTGGAGAGATCCCATTTGAAGTCCGAAAATATGAGACCTCTTCTGGGACATTTAAATTGTGCCTAGCTCATAAACACGTGGCTCAATCAATTGCAAATTGCTCTTGTTTTTCTCTAGCATGTGAGGGCACCTGTTTGATGCTCTCACAGGCTAGTTTTTTTCAAGCCATTTTCATTGTTTTTAAAGCCAGTGAAACTTAAGGCTGTGATGGAACTAGATACTCTTTCCTGTGGATACTATTGGCAACTTGTTCATTCTATATTCGTTATTGGCATACCTACATTGGTTACGTGAACTGGAAGTCTTTTTTTCTCTGTTTGCTTAATTTTTTTCTAACTTCCCTTGACAAAGGAAAATAACCTTCGTTTCCTCGTCACCTTGTTGCAACTTGGAATGAAAATATCGCCTACAATTTGGATTTCACTGAATGTTTACATCGGAAACTTCCATCAAAAATGTCTTGAACATGGCCTTGTACAATCCTTACAAGCACAAGATGACAATGCCAGTTTGCAACAAAACTTAAAACTAGTTTGTGTTTATCTCATTTCACTTTTCACCCACATTTGCTGCCAACTATTTCTTGGTGAACCAGAAACAAAAATGAAAAACGTTTAAAACGTGATATCGTCCACCCTTGTCAAATGTATAAGCATTGTCAATTGTAATCCCTTTGTAAGAATTATTAACAGATTATATCACATGATTTTTGTCACTGCATGTGCTAAGATCAGTTTAAGGTTTCAATCTTGTATGATTGTTTGGTAGGAATAAATGGACGATTGTTGTTGAAGCGATGTTCTTGGTTTTACGCTCTAGTGTACGAAGCAATTTCTGAAATGGCGCCCAACGTGGGGCACTGACAACGAAGCAGCGAACATGTCTGAAAAGCTAGCGCGGACCCGCGTCAAACGTGCTGGAAATCGAAGTATTATAACGAAACTTTTGCAAGAGGTGGAGTATCTGATCGAAGCAGAACCGATCGACGAACCACGACTGAAGGTTCTTGCAGCAACGCTGGATGAAAGGTTAAATTTGGTGAAGTCCTTCAACGAAAAGGTGATCGAAACATGTGAGGTGGACGAAGTTGAAAGCGAGATAGTAGAAGCAGACGAATTCAATTCGCGAGTGATGGAAATCGTGAGAAAAATCATCAAAACTACCACACCGATCATTTCAACTATGGCTGGAACAACAAGCGACAAAAACCCTGGA
>JAHPZR010019918.1:0-7500 GCA_019787425.1 Platygyra sinensis
CTTCGTACACTAGAGCGTAAAACCAAGAACGTCGCGTCAACAGCAATCGTTCATCTATTCCTACAAAAAATCATACAAGATTGAAACCTTAAACCGATCTTAACACATGCAGTGACAAAAATCACGTGATATAATCTGTTTATAATTCTAACACTCCCCGCATCCGTTCACACTGTGATACAGATGGAAAATAACAAAACGAGCGAAAAAAAAAATTGAATAAACGGTCCACATTCACATCTCGTGGCTCAGTTCATAAAAAATAGCAATTTACGAAAATAAGAACAAACTATAAGTTCAAGTTTCGAAAGTACTAGTGTTCAAGTGTTACAATTTTAATCTTCGCAAAAGTTCTCCATCGATCGCCGCTCTTCGGCGAGGTCTGTTGACAACAGTAACTGGTCGGTGTGAACAGTCAGGCGGCTCTGTGCTTCCAGGCGACGTAAACTCATCAGTGTTGGATCGCACTTCAATTGGGATCAGGTGTTTTACACTCCTCTTCAACAAATTTCTCGAACCTGCTACTTGCACAACTGCTGCTCTTATTCTACCGTCAAGTCCTGGCAACAACTCCTTTACGCGCGCCAGTTTCCATAAAACTCTCTTCGTTGAATCATTTTGGAGTAACACTACGTCGCCAACCATAATTTCAGCACCTCCACTTCTTCGTGTACTCGCAGCGTATGTTTCGCGTAAACTGACCAGATAATCCTTTCGCCACGTTTCCGTAAACTGGTGTAACAGGTGCCTTTGATGCTGAGATCGTCGAGTCAATGATTCATGGCTGCTGATAACTTCAAATTGATTGGGGTTAGACGTAGCCTGAAGACGTCGACCGTTGATCAGATGTGAGGGCGTCAGAGCAAAATTGATCCCGTCCAAATCGTCGTAAACGTACGTCAGCGGTCTTGCGTTGACGATGCTTTCAACTTCCACCAACAAGGTTCTCAGTTCCTCGAAACTTAGGCAACTTCGCCCAATCACCTTCTTTAAAGCACGTTTCACTGTTTGGACAAGGCGTTCCCAGAAACCACCCCACCATGCGGCCCTCTCTACAATAAATTTCCACGTCACACCATTGTTTGACATATACTGAATGACCTACTTAGCTCTTACTATTTTAACAATGTCCTTCGAAGCAGCTTTGAATGTCTTGGCGTTGTCTGATACAACGGTGGCTGGTAAAGCTCTCCTGCTCGTGAATCGACGAAAAGCCAGCATGAAGGCTTCAGCACTTAGTCGTTTTGTTAACTCCAAATGAACAGCTCGTGTAGAGGCGCATGTAAACAAACATACGTATGCTTTAGCATCTTCAGGATTTTCAACCTTCTCTGATGTGTACAGAGGTCCCGCGAAGTCAATTCCAGTGTGCGCGAAGAGTGGGTCATCGGAAACACGTTTGCCTGGTAGTTCGGGTGGTTGAGGGAGCGAGTAATGTTTCCCTTCGATCTTTCGGCATTTCACGCATCTTCTCAAATTCTTCTTGACAGTTTGTCGTCCTCGGATGATCCAGAATCGTTCCCTTATGGTGGTCAAGGTCGTGTTTACACCGCCATGTAACATTCGCTCATGAGCATCTCGAATAACTAATTCCACAACGTGGTGTCGTGAAGGTAGCAACATGGGGGTTTTGACTTCTTGATTTAGCATGCTGTTTTGGATTCTTCCTCTGCATCGCACGAGACACTTCTCGTCCAGGTAGAGGTTGAACTGTTGAACGAGAAGTGGAGCGGGCGTCTTTCCTGACGTTATCATGTGACGTACTTATTCTGGGAAGGATTGACACTGTATGGATTTGATCCCACAGTTCTTCCGCGGATCGGATTTCTTCAGCTTTTAATTCCTTACTTCTATTAGCATTTTCTTCTCTTGACGAATCGCAGAGTGTAAGCTGTTACACGTAACAATTTCTACCAGCTGCCATAGCGGGTCGCATCTATGATTTGGTGTACGCCAATGAGCTGCACTTGGGAAGTGTGATCAAAGCATGCGTGGTAATCCCGGGATTCCGGGCGATTTCCTCCAAGGCGTTTCCGTTGTCCGAGCACGTGTCATTGTCTTCCGGCCATTCTCTTTCGGGTTTATACAAAAATTCAGGACCCTTCCACCATCTTTTCTCGGCGACTAATTCACTTGCTGTCATTCCTCGTGATGGATTATCGGCTGGATTCTGGTTGCCTGGACAAAATTTCCACGACTCCGTAGTTGTGTGTTCTCGAATTTCTTGCACCCTGTTCATAACGTATTGGTTCCACGGTTTGACATTCTTTATCCAAGACAACACAATCATGGAATCGACCCAGTACACAGATTCCAATTTCTGGGGTGATACATTCTGCACTGCCTTCGCCAGTCGAAGAAGGATCGTGGCTCCAAGTAATTCAAGCCGGGAATACTTTGTTTCTTCAGCGGTGCAACCCTTGTCTTCGATGCTACCAAGTTTACCTCAATACGTCCGTCCTCATAAGTGGAACGAAGATAAACGACTGCGGCGTAAGCCTTCTCCGAAGCGTCGCTGAAACAATGAAGTTCCACTGAACTCAAATTACCAGATTTGTGGTCAAAATAACATCTCGGTATTGAAACACTGTTTAAAGTTTGAAGTTGACAAATTAGCGAATTCCATTTCTTCAAGTGATCATCCTTTAGCTGTTTCTCCCAATCGGCGCGTTCATTGCAAAGTTCTTGAAATAAGATCTTCCATTGGATGGTAAACGGGCTTAACAGACCGATAGGGTCAAATATCTTGGCTGAAATCTTCAGTAACGATCGCTTCGTAGTCGGGAGTTTCTTCGCCTGTTCGTCGAGATCCACCAAATCGAAAACAAACTGATCGGTAGCGGTATTCCAAAGTGAGCCTAACACTTTCACAATAGCGTTGTCGGATGCCTTGTCTGCGGCAAGCAAGGGTCCGTTAGTGGTCTTTGCGTATGATTCGTCTTCTTCGGTGACGATCTTCTTAACTTCACTTACAACGGCTGGATTCACACAGTTGTCAGCACGATTAATCGCATCTTGCACAACCTTGGAATTCGTTTTTCCATTTTCTCAGGTTGAATCCTCCCCGCTGCATAACTGAATTGGACTTCATGTACAAATCCATTGTCTTCGCTTCGTTTTCTTCACCAGTAACAAGGTCGCCAACGTACAGGGAATTCTTCAAGGCTTCAATGAATTCCGGTTTGAATTCTTCAGACACCAGTGCGTCTAACTGATGTCGAATTGTCGATGCCAAAATAGCTGGCGATGGCCTCAGGCCAAAGACGAGTCGAGTAAACCTGAAATGCGCAATTTCAGAGTTCGGATCATTGGGATCCTTAAGCCACAAGAATCGCAGCATATCTCTATCTGTTTCCCTGATTCCAACCATGAGAAAGGCCTTTTCTATGTCTGCGGTAAGACCAATCCTGTGCCAGCGGAATTTAACCAGCGTGTCGAATAGTTGCGGAGTAAAATTCGTTCCGGTTTCTAGACAATAATTCAATGAGTGGGCACGTTCAGGTGGCCTTGCTGATCCATCATACACGATCCTCAACTTGGTCGTTTCACGGTCTCTTCTGATTACAGCGTGGTGCGGCAGATAGTGTACATTTTCGTTTTCCTTCTCCTTCTGTTCTTCTTCGGGTATCCTTTCCACGATTCCATGATTTATGTGCTCTTCAATGATTTGGTCGTATTCCTTAACCAGTTCTGGCTCCTTTAACAGTTTGCGTTGTAAACTCCTGAGGCGGTTGACACACAGTTCGTAGTCACTTGGTACTGTTGGGTGATTATCCTTCCAAGGCAATCGCACTTCATATCGGTGACCATTAACACAGACGTTCTCGTTAAAACAGTCACTCGACCCTGTGATTTCTGGTTCTTCTTTGATGCCAATTGATTCGGTTTTCCAGAACCTTTTCAACGTGCCAACGAGGGTATCTTGGGCTTGGTCAAACAAGCTGTCGCTAGTTCCCGATATAATGAGATTTGTGACACTCGTCTCGGAACTCGTTGCGGATTCTGTGGGGCCTGACAACAACCATCCAAATTTACTGTTGATCGCCGTAGTGGGACAAACTTCTCCACGTACTATTTCATTTGTCACAAAGTCCCAATAATGATCACATCCAATAAGGACATCGATCGAATCTTGTGGATTGGAACAGTCAGCTAGATGCAATCCGTCTAAGTGTGGGTAATGACTTGCGTTGACACGTGATGGAAGAGCTGAACAAATAGTCGGAAAACTAAGAACTGAAATCTTCGAGGGTTCATTGTCAAGGTCGTCGAGTAGTAGAATTACTACATCACATTTTTTCTTTCGGAAATTCTTTCCTCCAAATGTGTTGAGGTGAAGAGTTTCGGTCTCCTCTGACTTTATGCCAAGTCTCGACTTAAGGCTTTCAGTCACGTATGAACGTTGACTTCCACTGTCAAACAATATCTTCACTCTTGTCGATTTCGAGCCGTCTTCATTTCTTGCAATGGCAGATGCGGTTTGTAGTAGCACTGTACCCTTCGTCGCAGAACTGGCAGTCGTAGTCGTTTCTAATGGCTGCGAGTTTTCAGTATCGATACTCACAAGAGTCGAATTTCGTGTTTCGTGTAAATTCTGGTTACTTGGGGCAGATGAATCCGATGGTTGTGGCACAGTTTGGCGGCAAATTGACTGGTGATGGTTGCCACGGCAACGACGACAGTTTTTGTTACATGAAGTACTCTGATAGTCGGGTTTTAGACAAACAAAACATCTCCGATCTCTCTTAAGAATTTCAAAACGGGCATTCGGATCGATCACATCTTCACAAGACGCTGAGTAATGTGAACCACCGCAATAAACACATTTCATTGGACCTGTCCTCGACGAAAGATGTGTGCCATTTTGAGCGGAGTACAGGGTTGAACTCGACGGCCTTTTCATCGACGGTTCCTTTTGTTTGTCTAAGTTCACATTTGTTTTGACACCATCGCTTATATCTCGAGCTTCAACTTCCTGTCGAATGACCTCCAACAATTCTGACATCTCCCAGACCTCGCGCGCTATATTTCGTGCGATTTGTACTCTAATTTCGGGCGGCAGCTTCGACATTATCACTGGGATTAATAAACTTCCATACTGATTGGAATTTACGCCCAACGACTCAAGACCACGTATGTTGATGCTTATTTTGTCGTACACAGCACGAAGCTGGGGGGGCTTCGCTGGCTCATTGACACATCCGGTTATTTTAAGCATCTTGTCCATGTGTTTCGAAATAATGTTCTGAGGTTTGCCAAAGCGTTTATGTAAAATTTCGATCGCCGCGTTGTAGTTAGCCTCAGTTCTAGGTAAACCTTGAATTGAACGTGCTGCCTGGCTCTCCAGAAGCGAATGCAAATGATTAAACTTATCGATTTGGCTTAGTTGCGTGTTAGTATGAATGAAACTGTTAAAACTATCCCAAAAAATTTTGCCATTGCGTTACGTCTCCTCTGAATTTCGGAAGCACCAGCTTTGGCAATTTTGCCTTCGATTGATGTGCCATGGGATTGACATGGTTTGAATTAGCGTTTCCGCTAAAGTTACTGTTACTAGAAAATTGAAAATTCGTACCTGAACTCCCCGGCCCCGGTGGTACTTGAGGAGTAGCGATTCCAGCGTGACTGTTGAAGTTTGATTGTTGAGTGTTTTCAACTTGATTGTTCGAAAGAACATCTGACGACTGTATCCCAGTCGGAATTGAGCTTCCAGGCACTTGGGCATTTTCAGAATCCACATTTGCGGGTTGCCCTCCAATACTCGAACCAGTTGATTGTACAGATCTAGGGTTTTTGTCGGGTTTCGACAAAACACTGACCCCCGGTCAACTGACCCCTACTGACCCCCCACTGACCCCTTTACTGACCCCCTATAAAATAAATGGGAAAATTAAAATTAAAAAAGCCAGAACTATCAATGAGACCCGATTCAAGTTCATTAATAAATTTAGCTTACCTGAAACTTTCAAGATGGCGGACGCGTTGCAGATTTCCGACTCTCCTTTAACCGTTGAGTGCATATTTTGTTGACGGAAAATCGAGCACAGAATAAGATTGAATATCACCAAATATTGCTTTCGTATGCATTGGGAAATAAAGCAAAAATGAACAGGCTCGTGAAAGGATCGCGATGGACTGCTCGTCCCACGAACACGCGCGTAAACCTCAACCGGAAGACAAATTTCATGAGGTAGTTCCAGGCCCCTCGCCTTGTTCTCGTTGGTGCATGAAGTCGTCAAAAAGACCACGGATTCTCAAGGTAACTCAATCTAATTTAATCATTTTCTTACATAGCTTTTTTGTGCTAGTAATGGCTGCATAATTGTGATTAAAGCCATGTGTAACGTAGTTTGTGCATGCGGAAGGCGAGGAACCTGGAACTACAAACTGCTTGCGATAATGAACTTCCGGTTGATGTAAGCATGTGCGTGTCGCTCGCAGTTAGTTGCGTGCGTGTTATTTTGCCAGAATTTCCTCGCTATTTTTATTGCTTAATTTTATTTTCTAGCAGGCACAAATGCCATGCTTGCTGATATTCCAACTTATTCTGTGCTCGATTTTCTGTGACAAATCCTTCAGTCAAATGAGAAGGGAGTCGGAAATCTGCAGCGCGACTGCCATCTTGGAAGTTTCTGGTAAGCTAAATTTATTGTTGAACTTGAATCGGGTCTCATTGATAGTTCTGGGCTTTTTAATTTTCATTTTCCCATTGATTTTATAGGGGGTCAGTAGGGGGGTCAGTAAGGGGGTCAGTGGGGGGTCAGTAGGGGGTCAGTTGACCGGGGGTCAGTGTTTTGTTCGAAAACCCTTTTTGTCGCTTGTTGTTCCAGCCATAGTTGAAACGATCGGTGTGGTAGTTTTGATGATTTTTCTCACGATTTCCAACACTCGTGAATTGAATTCGTCTGCTTCTACTATCTCGCTTTCGACTTCGTCCACCTTACATGTTTCGATCACCTTTTCGTCGAAGGACTTCACCAAATTTAACCTTTCGTCCAGCGTTGCTGCAAGAACCTTCAGTCGTGGTTCGTCGATCGGTTTCTGCTTCGATCAGACACTCCGCCTCTTGCAAAAGTTTCGTTATAATACTTCGATTTCCAGCGCGTTTGGCGCGGGTCCGCGCTAGCTTTTCAGACATGTTCGCTGCTTCGTTGTCAGTGCCCCACGTTGGGCGCCATTTCAGAAATCGCTTCGTACACTAGAGCGTAAAACCAAGAACGTCGCGTCAACAACAATCGTCCATTTATTCCTACAAAAAATCATACAAGATTGAAACCTTAAACCGATCTTAGCACATGCAGGGACAAAAAATCACGTGATATAATCTGTTTATAATTCTTACACTTACTGAGTCCCCTCCCCCCTACTGAAGGAACGGTCTTCTCAAAAATACCGAGGCTTTCAACTTAAAGTTCGGGTTGAAGATGATGCAGTTGAGAAGTTCATTGCTGAATCTTGAAAACAAAAGAAAAAAACAATAGGAAGAAATATGAACTCTGT
>JAHPZR010019918.1:15000-20642 GCA_019787425.1 Platygyra sinensis
AGTTATTTTATAGACTAGAAGTACATTCTGTAGATCTCGCTAAATTCCGACGAGCAACCATTCAAAATAAATTCTAATTGGGAACTTCGAAAAACGGAGTCATGTTTTGTGCACGTCACTTTTTTGTAGTCAAGTCTTAAATTTTGACGTAAATATTGTAAATAGAGAGGGATTCAGCATGACGTTACGTCAAACGGCAAACGGCAAAAATGAAACTTTTGCCGTCTGTATTCAGCTGTTTGTACAGTAGAGTGAAAATATTTGTATTTGCGGTGAATAGCAAGAGACATTATTCTTTTTTTTGTGTGGTTTATACAAGGATTACAAGAAAAAAAATCAACGGCTGTAATCGAGCCTAGAGAGCGGCGGAAATCGAGCCTATAAACGTCATTGCTTTGATTGCTTCGTGCTCGCTGGCGCTGACAAAGTTGGATCACTGGCCGATGTCGGGTTTACTCTCGCGTGGATCGTTGGCCAATAGTTCGCTGCAGTTGTCTTTTGTTTTAGCTTTGCTTAGATTGAATTTAGTTTAAAAAGGTTTCTTAGTTTCTTTGATTGGTTTTATGCCCGCTGGCATTGCCTAGATTTGGCACGCTGGTCGAATTTGGCACGCTGGCCGAGTTTGGTACGGTTGGCCGAGTACTCTTTTGGCTCGCTGGCCGATTGTTGAGCTTCCTCGCTCGATAAATATACTACAGTGGACTAAAGTACACTAACGTAGAATTGAAAATAAAAACAAATAAAACTTACAAAAGCAGGTGAAAATCAGTTACGTTTCATCGACGATCACAACCACGCGGGCGTGACGTTATAATCTCTGCGCGCTACGATTTGTCCGTTGCAAGAC
Source organism: Platygyra sinensis (assembly GCA_019787425.1). Classification (NCBI taxonomy): domain Eukaryota; kingdom Metazoa; phylum Cnidaria; class Anthozoa; order Scleractinia; family Merulinidae; genus Platygyra; species Platygyra sinensis. The sequence continues at coordinate 15,848 of JAHPZR010019918.1, forward strand.
AATCGACCTCTTATTCCCACGTCATCGGAATCTCAGGAATCTTACCTTACAACAGGAATGTTACCTTACAAACACTCTCTCTCGATCACTCGAGATTTTTCCCGTCAGCACAGTACTTTCGCACGGCTCTATAATGCCGCCTCGCCAGCCTCGCGTTTTGGCTCGTTGGAAATTAGCGACGTATATATAGAACTGTCCGACTTTGGTTAAAATCTCTTAAAAATATTTGGCATTTCCTCCCGTCTGAGCTGCCGGTTTAGGATTTGTAAGATTTGTCACAGAGTTCATAATTTCTTCCTATTGTTTTTTTCTTTTGTTTTCAAGATTCAGCAATGAACTTCTCAACTGCATCATCTTCAACCCGAACTTTAAGTTGAAAGCCTCGGTATTTTTGAGAAGACCGTTCCTTCAGTAGGGGGGAGGGGACTCAGTAAGTGTAAGAATTATAAACAGATTATATCACGTGATTTTTTGTCCCTGCATGTGCTAAGATCGGTTTAAGGTTTCAATCTTGTATGATTTTTTTGTAGGAATAAATGGACGATTGTTGTTGACGCGACGTTCTTGGTTTTACGCTCTAGTGTACGAAGCGATTTCTGAAATGGCGCCCAACGTGGGGCACTGACAACGAAGCAGCGAACATGTCTGAAAAGCTAGCGCGGACCCGCGCCAAACGCGCTGGAAATCGAAGTATTATAACGAAACTTTTGCAAGAGGCGGAGTGTCTGATCGAAGCAGAAACCGATCGACGAACCACGACTGAAGGTTCTTGCAGCAACGCTGGACGAAAGGTTAAATTTGGTGAAGTCCTTCGACGAAAAGGTGATCGAAACATGTAAGGTGGACGAAGTCGAAAGCGAGATAGTAGAAGCAGACGAATTCAATTCACGAGTGTTGGAAATCGTGAGAAAAATCATCAAAACTACCACACCGATCGTTTCAACTATGGCTGGAACAACAAGCGACAAAAAGGGTTTCGACAAAACACTGACCCCCGGTCAACTGACCCCCTACTGACCCCCCACTGACCCCCTTACTGACCCCCCTACTGACCCCCTATAAAATCAATGGGAAAATGAAAATTAAAAAGCCCAGAACTATCAATGAGACCCGATTCAAGTTCAACAATAAATTTAGCTTACCAGAAACTTCCAAGATGGCAGTCGCGCTGCAGATTTCCGACTCCCTTCTCATTTGACTGAAGGATTTGTCACAGAAAATCGAGCACAGAATAAGTTGGAATATCAGCAAGCATGGCATTTGTGCCTGCTAGAAAATAAAATTAAGCAATAAAAATAGCGAGGAAATTCTGGCAAAATAACACGCACGCAACTAACTGCGAGCGACACGCACATGCTTACATCAACCGGAAGTTCATTATCGCAAGCAGTTTGTAGTTCCAGGTTCCTCGCCTTCCGCATGCACAAACTACGTTACACATGGCTTTAATCACAATTATGCAGCCATTACTAGCACAAAAAAGCTATGTAAGAAAATGATTAAATTAGATTGAGTTACCTTGAGAATCCGTGGTCTTTTTGACGACTTCATGCACCAACGAGAACAAGGCGAGGGGCCTGGAACTACCTCATGAAATTTGTCTTCCGGTTGAGGTTTACGCGCGTGTTCGTGGGACGAGCAGTCCATCGCGATCCTTTCACGAGCCTGTTCATTTTTGCTTTATTTCCCAATGCATACGAAAGCAATATTTGGTGATATTCAATCTTATTCTGTGCTCGATTTTCCGTCAACAAAATATGCACTCAACGGTTAAAGGAGAGTCGGAAATCTGCAACGCGTCCGCCATCTTGAAAGTTTCAGGTAAGCTAAATTTATTAATGAACTTGAATCGGGTCTCATTGATAGTTCTGGGCTTTTTAATTTTAATTTTCCCATTTATTTTATAGGGGGTCAGTAGAGGGGTCAGTGGGGGGTCAGTAGGGGGTCAGTTGACCGGGGGTCAGTGTTTTGTCGAAACCCGACAAAAAACCCTAGATCTGTACAATCAACTGGTTCGAGTATTGGAGGGCAACCCGCAAATGTGGATTCTGAAAATGCCCAAGTGCCTGGAAGCTCAATTCCGACTGGGATACAGTCGTCAGATGTTCTTTCGAACAATCAAGTTGAAAACACTCAACAATCAAACTTCAACAGTCACGCTGGAATCGCTACTCCTCAAGTACCACCGGGGCCGGGGAGTTCAGGTACGAATTTTCAATTTTCTAGTAACAGTAACTTTAGCGGAAACGCTAATTCAAACCATGTCAATCCCATGGCACATCATCGAAGGCAAAATTGCCAAAGCTGGTGCTTCCGAAATTCAGAGGAGACGTAACGCAATGGCAAAATTTTTGGGATAGTTTTAACAGTTTCATTCATACTAACACGCAACTAAGCCAAATCGATAAGTTTAATCATTTGCATTCGCTTCTGGAGAGCCAGGCAGCACGTTCAATTCAAGGTTTACCTAGAACTGAGGCTAACTACAACGCGGCGATCGAAATTTTACATAAACGCTTTGGCAAACCTCAGAACATTATTTCGAAACACATGGACAAGATGCTTAAAATAACCGGATGTGTCAATGAGCCAGCGAAGCCCCCCCAGCTTCGTGCTGTGTACGACAAAATAAGCATCAACATACGTGGTCTTGAGTCGTTGGGCGTAAATTCCAATCAGTATGGAAGTTTATTAATCCCAGTGATAATGTCGAAGCTGCCGCCCGAAATTAGAGTACAAATCGCACGAAATATAGCGCGCGAGGTCTGGGAGATGTCAGAATTGTTGGAGGTCATTCGACAGGAAGTTGAAGCTCGAGATATAAGCGATGGTGTCAAAACAAATGTGAACTTAGACAAACAAAAGGAACCGTCGATGAAAAGGCCGTCGAGTTCAACCCTGTACTCCGCTCAAAATGGCACACATCTTTCGTCGAGGACAGGTCCAATGAAATGTGTTTATTGCGGTGGTTCACATTACTCAGCGTCTTGTGAAGATGTGATCGATCCGAATGCCCGTTTTGAAATTCTTAAGAGAGATCGGAGATGTTTTGTTTGTCTAAAACCCGACTATCAGAGTACTTCATGTAACAAAAACTGTCGTCGTTGCCGTGGCAACCATCACCAGTCAATTTGCCGCCAAACTGTGCCACAACCATCGGATTCATCTGCCCCAAGTAACCAGAATTTACACGAAACACGAAATTCGACTCTTGTGAGTATCGATACTGAAAACTCGCAGCCATTAGAAACGACTACGACTGCCAGTTCTGCGACGAAGGGTACAGTGCTACTACAAACCGCATCTGCCATTGCAAGAAATGAAGACGGCTCGAAATCGACAAGAGTGAAGATATTGTTTGACAGTGGAAGTCAACGTTCATACGTGACTGAAAGCCTTAAGTCGAGACTTGGCATAAAGTCAGAGGAGACCGAAACTCTTCACCTCAACACATTTGGAGGAAAGAATTTCCGAAAGAAAAAATGTGATGTAGTAATTCTACTACTCGACGACCTTGACAATGAACCCTCGAAGATTTCAGTTCTTAGTTTTCCGACTATTTGTTCAGCTCTTCCATCACGTGTCAACGCAAGTCATTACCCACACTTAGACGGATTGCATCTAGCTGACTGTTCCAATCCACAAGATTCGATCGATGTCCTTATTGGATGTGATCATTATTGGGACTTTGTGACAAATGAAATAGTACGTGGAGAAGTTTGTCCCACTACGGCGATCAACAGTAAATTTGGATGGTTGTTGTCAGGCCCCACAGAATCCGCAACGAGTTCCGAGACGAGTGTCACAAATCTCATTATATCGGGAACTAGCGACAGCTTGTTTGACCAAGCCCAAGATACCCTCGTTGGCACGTTGAAAAGGTTCTGGAAAACCGAATCAATTGGCATCAAAGAAGAACCAGAAATCACAGGGTCGAGTGACTGTTTTAACGAGAACGTCTGTGTTAATGGTCACCGATATGAAGTGCGATTGCCTTGGAAGGATAATCACCCAACAGTACCAAGTGACTACGAACTGTGTGTCAACCGCCTCAGGAGTTTACAACGCAAACTGTTAAAGGAGCCAGAACTGGTTAAGGAATACGACCAAATCATTGAAGAGCACATAAATCATGGAATCGTGGAAAGGATACCCGAAGAAGAACAGAAGGAGAAGGAAAACGAAAATGTACACTATCTGCCGCACCACGCTGTAATCAGAAGAGACCGTGAAACGACCAAGTTGAGGATCGTGTATGATGGATCAGCAAGGCCACCTGAACGTGCCCACTCATTGAATTATTGTCTAGAAACCGGAACGAATTTTACTCCGCAACTATTCGACACGCTGGTTAAATTCCGCTGGCACAGGATTGGTCTTACCGCAGACATAGAAAAGGCCTTTCTCATGGTTGGAATCAGGGAAACAGATAGAGATATGCTGCGATTCTTGTGGCTTAAGGATCCCAATGATCCGAACTCTGAAATTGCGCATTTCAGGTTTACTCGACTCGTCTTTGGCCTGAGGCCATCGCCAGCTATTTTGGCATCGACAATTCGACATCAGTTAGACGCACTGGTGTCTGAAGAATTCAAACCGGAATTCATTGAAGCCTTGAAGAATTCCCTGTACGTTGGCGACCTTGTTACTGGTGAAGAAAACGAAGCGAAGACAATGGATTTGTACATGAAGTCCAATTCAGTTATGCAGCGGGGAGGATTCAACCTGAGAAAATGGAAAACGAATTCCAAGGTTGTGCAAGATGCGATTAATCGTGCTGACAACTGTGTGAATC
>JAHPZR010019919.1:0-10760 GCA_019787425.1 Platygyra sinensis
ATTTCTGAAAGTAAGTTTACAAGCGTAATTTTAGATTAAAAATAATTTGATTTATTTCTTACCATCGATCAGCTGTGTAAAAAAAAACATTCTAAAGTGTGGCAACTGTAATGAATCCTAGTTCAATTTTGGAATCAGAAACGTCTAGCCGATCGTGAAAGTCTTAGAAAATGCCTGGGACTGAAGATTATGACGAAATCTCGAACAATTTAATGAAAAATAAAAGTTGAAATTTGGAGACGTTTCTGCCAACCCTGTACATTGGAGACGTTTCTGTCATTTTAAATAGAACTTGAATAGCCCTTTCGAGGAACCAAAGTCCATTTTGAAGCCATGACGTAAAACTCGTGATATTATGTTTTTCTCCTTGTTGTATTTAGGAAAACAATGAGAAGGAAAATCCATCTGACATGCGATGTCTCGAGCTTTCTGGAGGACCAAGGTAAGGGCTAAAAATGAAGTTTTTTTGCAATACTTCTCAGTTATTAAAAGAAATTGTACAACACGTGCAAAACTATCCAGGAAACATTTTGGTTTGATTAGCCAATCAGAATCAAACCAACAGCTATCGTGGAGGTTTACACGCGTTTGTCCGCGCGCGTTAATGACACGTCGGTTGCAGGTTAACATTCACATCAGGTTTTGAAAAGGGAAATTCTGCACGCGAGCCTGGTGGCTCATCAGGCCGGAGCTAATGCCTGTTTCAGTAGCATGAAGATACTAGGAGTATTTCTGCTACCCCTGAATGAGATGCTAGTCCACCGCTGAGGAGTCACCGCCGCCAAAATCCTGATTCAAATTCGTAGAACCTGTGTAGTTTATAAATTGTTTGCTATAAAAAGTACAACAGAAATTGAACAAACGGAATAGAAACTAGGAAAACAGGGTTGAAATTTCACAAGCAGAACGGAATATAAAACATCACAAACACAACGCAACAAAAACTGGAGCAGCAGAACAGAAATCGTCGCTTTTCCAATTTTCCTTCTGTTGATCAACGAACCTACTGGAACCTGGGAAAGACCCAGTTAGACATAATTTATGAATATTAATGCAACCGTTCCCAATCTCAAACCATTCATAGTAAAACCAAAACCAAAGTAAAAGTTATCGTTTGACTATTTTAGAACCCAATAAAACTGAAAACCGCTCTGTGATTACTTTTTCATGACAATCTACAATATTTTCCGACGACTGTTATTTTTGAAAGAACTCAGACTTAGCTTGAATCAATTGATCGATAAAAAATAATCAGCATTAACTGTTTTCTTCATTTATCGTTTTCAGGTCTTCCAGATTCTGTTCTCAGCATTTGCTGAGAGCTACCTTCAACTCAGCCACTCCGTTTTTTTTTATAATTTTTATTTTCCTCATCATTTGATACGTTGTGATTCTTCCTTGTGCGCGCTGAGTTAATAGATTTGTACTTTGTACATATCCCTGGATTTCTCGGGTTTTTGCAATTAATCTTCTGTTAAAAAACGAAAAAAGTTTTCCGAGTTCATTTCGGCCGAGCAGTACCACAAGATGTTGTCTCCATTTTCGTTTCAATTTTAAAGCTCACGATGTTAAAGGGGCATTGTCACGCTATTTGGCAAATTTTTCACAAGCTAGAAGGTGCCTTCCCATCAATTGAATTCCAAAACTAATGATCTAGTTTTTGCTATCGAAGACTATTTGAAGGTACTGAAACTGTTTCCTGTCGCCTGTCGCTACGGATGGCATGGATGGAAATGGATTGAAATTTAAAAAAATTGGCCAATTTTTCAAGTTTTGATGCCACGTGTTCCAAAAATCCTCAAGAAATTTATTATATGGTTAGCCCTCTGTGATAAAAGTCATTTGATATCTTCGTCGCAGCTTTACAGAAGCTTCAGTTTTGTTTAACAAATAAAAGCCTAAGCCGTGTATTACACTGTGAAAAAACACGATGGTCATTTGAGAACACGAGAGAAATGTGGAAAACAAGAGCCGCAGGCGAGTGTTTTTCAACATTTCTCGAGTGTTCTCAAATGACGGGAGTGCTTTATCACAGTGTAATACACGGCTTAGGCTTCTCCATTTGCATAAAAAATATAGATTTTACGCGCGCAAAAACAATAAAACACGCTTTTTCTATGTTTTATACTCTGATAAAACATAGATTTTTGACCAATCAGAGCGCGCGCAGGGTCCTATCTATGTTTTAATTATGATTTTAGCACAGAATTGACAAAAAACAGCAAAATCCTCGTGACAATGTTAACAATCATTGCGCTTTCAAAGTAACGTAACGGAAAGTTAATTCAGCTTTCCGTTACTTTACTTCGAAAGTGCAATGATTGTTAACATCGTGAGTTTTAGTAGAGGATATTTTAAGCGTTAGTTACTGGAAGGGAGCGAGGCTTCTGATATACCTGTTTCCGTTATTCGCTCAGTGGCGGATCTAGGGGTGCGGCCCGGGCCCGCCCCCATTACTTTGGGTAAATAAAGAAGTGATCACAAAACAAAGAAAAACCGGCAGGGCAAGGAAGACCAACCTCCTTCCCCCTCCCCCACATATTAGCTCAAGGTCTGGATCCGCCACTGACGCTTAAGGAGCATTCGTTTTTTCTATTTCACCCGCTTTTCGCTCCCTGGAAATCCCACCGTTGATTTCCACTTTCCCTTTGTATTCCCGCCCGGCCCCTCCCCCCGCCGCGTTGACTCCCAACAGACCACTTTCAGCGAGACCAAGAGGAAACAATCAAAGGAAATTAAATGACCATCTTTATTCATTTCTTTTCTTTGTGTCCTCTGGACCTCACTATCAAGCTGAATTTGAATATATCGAAATAAAGTGCTCTATTCTCTGAGTGACGGCGACATCTCATCGCCCTGTCATTCTCTCTCTTTTAAAATAACAAACAAACAACCAAACAAAAAAAGAGAGAAACAAAAAAAAAAAACAATCAAACGGCATCTCCGTTTTATGTTTTATTAAGGTTTTCGGAAAACCTTAATAAAACATAAAACGAAGATGCACTTAAAATGTCCTTTTCATTTAAATTCACCGAGCTTTTCCCGTGAAATATACACTTGTATAATGAAATATTGGAAGTTTACACTTGTAAAATAAAAGATTGGAAGTATACACTTGTACAATAAAAGATTGAAGTGTATTTGCAGTGAGGAACATAATTTATAGTTATTGTGTGTCATGTAATATGTAAAGGATATTACCCGCTGCCGCGATAAGATACGAATTTTATGTTCGAGTGGTACTTAGGGACAACATCAGGACAATAGTGAGATATAAGTTCTGGCCATGAGAACATAAAATTCATATGATTAAGCTAACGTGTACTGTTCTTTTCATCATGTAAATGCATGCAATTTAAAACTGATACAAACAGTTGTTCTTGCGAACAGCCCTCTGAGAGGAATCGGCGGTGAAGTTATTGTTAAGAAATTTCTCATTCTCCATGACATTCAGTAGAAGGGATCAAATTTCTCATTTAACATTTTGGTAAGGTTGTTAATCATAAAAATTACAATTTCCTTGATTGTGATTGGTTTAAAAAACTCCTATTTCCCACTAATTCACTTGTCAAGCTGTTATCGGACAGTTTGTTATCGGACACCTTGTTATCGGACAGTTTGTTATCGGACAGTTCAATAAGCCAATCACATTCAAAGATGTAGTTAAAATTAACCAATCACATTTAAAGTTGTGGTTTAAATCAAGCAATCACAACCTTGGTTTCAATCGCCATAGAAACAAGTGTACAAACTCCTAAATTGGGGCTTTCTTCAAAATGGAGAATTTTTCCCCCTTGAACAATGATTATGTTTTAGAAGACAGAAGTGATTTATTTTATCCTATGGCACAAATGTTTATGTGAACTATCCAGACGAGTTCCTTTGTGGATATGTAAACATGTTCAGATGAAGTTCAGCCATCCACAGCATTGTTTATCGCTTCGCAACAACCGCGGCAAACGGAGGTAAACATCCACCCGGCTGTAAAACCACTGCACAGTACGCTAGTATTTCCTCCCTCGAAAATCCTCATTTTGCTCAACAAAATCAAAATACAGGAACAATAACAGTAGACCAAGCCAAGTTTTCCCCTTGTATCAGACTTAGAAATTTCAGAAATAAATAATAGTAAAACGACAGCCTCCAAAAACATCGCTCGAGCAACTAAATCATGGATGGCAGCATAGGTAGAACGTTGTAAAGCCAAAAACATTAATGCATTTAACTGCCAGTGAAAGACGAGAATTGTTTCGCATTGCTAGCGGATACGTGCCTGTACAATCCAGCTCGATATCTGCGATTTCTTCGACATTCCCTTTGCACAGTTCGGTGCCTGCAGCTTCAGCAAATCCACCAGCTGTAAGAGAATGTTCGTCCAGCAGTTCAAACCAAGTTTCTTCATTAGCGAATGTGGTAGAATTCACCGGTATGCCGGTATGGCTACAAAAATCTCTCGGCGCCATATTAAATTTTCAATAAACAGTTCAGTGTGTTTAAAAAACACCAGCATTAAGAAAATCCCGTCCCAAAAAGCCAAGGAAACGAAGAATCATAATTGACTCTGGCTCTGATGTTTACAACTTGAAGTGCACTGTCTATTGACTCAGCTTAAAAACCTTGAATCTTGCTGGAAAAACTGCCCTGGCAAGCGTTCGCAATTTTAACCAAATTCCGCAAAGTTCTGCGCAGTTGAGCGTTTTTCATGCATGGTTGCGTTTTTGACTGACATAAGACTTGTTTTTCGCTCGTCACTTGGCAACCAGCAAATCCATTTTGGCTGTTGTCGATTTCAGAGCGACATTAAATGCAAATTTTCCCTTTATTTCATAACTTTGCTATTCTTCTTTTCTCGGAAATTGTAATTTTTATGATTAATTGGTAATAAGACTTCGTGTCGTCCAATGGGCCCTTTGCAGCTGGGGTCACGTGACCATATTTTTCCTAAAAATCTTTTGTATTATGGGCTATAACTTAAAGAATGCCAGAAATGGAAAGAGCATATCAAAAATACCAAAGTGGCAAAGTTTGAGGTCCCTAGCATTAAAGAATGAGATTTTATGGCGGTTTGAATTTCAAAAAAAATTAGAAGATTTGTATGGAAATAGTTGCTGGAGAGCAAGGCCTTGCTCTCCAGCAACTTTTTCCATACAAATCTTCTTAATTTTTTTAAAATTCAAACCGCCATAAAATCTCGTTTTTTAATGCCAGGGGCTTCAAACTTGGCCGTTTTGATGTTTTCGACACGCTTTTTCCATTTCTGGCATTCTTAAAGTCGCAGCCCATAATTTTATGAAAAGTAGGTCACGTGATGGCTTAGCTGCAAAGGGCCTATTCTGTCTGTAATCATACTCGTGATAAACAAATCGGACTCCCGCTGCAGCGGGTCGTCCGATTTGTTTATCACTAGTATGATTACAGACAGAATAGGCCCTTTGCAGCTAAGCCATCACGTGACCTACTTTTCATAAAATTATGGGCTGCGACTTTAAGAATGCCAGAAATGGAAAAAGCGTGTCGAAAACATCAAAACGGCCAAGTTTGAAGCCCCTGGCATTAAAAAACGAGATTTTATGGCGGTTTGAATTTTAAAAAAATTAAGAAGATTTGTATGGAAAAAGTTGCTGGAGAGCAAGGCCTTGCTCTCCAGCAACTATTTCCATACAAATCTTCTAATTTTTTTTGAAATTCAAACCGCCATAAAATCTCATTCTTTAATGCTAGGGACCTCAAACTTTGCCACTTTGGTATTTTTGATATGCTCTTTCCATTTCTGGCATTCTTTAAGTTATAGCCCATAATACAAAAGATTTTTAGGAAAAATATGGTCACGTGACCCCAGCTGCAAAGGGCCCATTGGACGACACGAAGTCTTATTACCAATTAATCATAAAAATTACAATTTCCGAGAAAAGAAGAATAGCAAAGTTATGAAATAAAGGGAAAATTTGCATTTAATGTCGCTCTGAAATCGACAACAGCCAAAATGGATTTGCTGGTTGCCAAGTGACGAGCGAAAAACAAGTCTTATGTCAGTCAAAAACGCAACCATGCATGAAAAACGCTCAACTGCGCAGAACTTTGCGGAATTTGGTTAAAATTGCGAACGCTTGCCAGGGCAGTTTTTCCAGCAAGATTCAAGGTTTTTAAGCTGAGTCAATAGACAGTGCACTTCAAGTTGTAAACATCAGAGCCAGAGTCAATTATGATTCTTCGTTTCCTTGGCTTTTTGGGACGGGATTTTCTTAATGCTGGTGTTTTTTAAACACACTGAACTGTTTATTGAAAATTTAATATGGCGCCGAGAGATTTTTGTAGCCATACCGGCATACCGGTGAATTCTACCACATTCGCTAATGAAGAAACTTGGTTTGAACTGCTGGACGAACATTCTCTTACAGCTGGTGGATTTGCTGAAGCTGCAGGCACCGAACTGTGCAAAGGGAATGTCGAAGAAATCGCAGATATCGAGCTGGATTGTACAGGCACGTATCCGCTAGCAATGCGAAACAATTCTCGTCTTTCACTGGCAGTTAAATGCATTAATGTTTTTGGCTTTACAACGTTCTACCTATGCTGCCATCCATGATTTAGTTGCTCGAGCGATGTTTTTGGAGGCTGTCGTTTTACTATTATTTATTTCTGAAATTTCTAAGTCTGATACAAGGGGAAAACTTGGCTTGGTCTACTGTTATTGTTCCTGTATTTTGATTTTGTTGAGCAAAATGAGGATTTTCGAGGGAGGAAATACTAGCGTACTGTGCAGTGGTTTTACAGCCGGGTGGATGTTTACCTCCGTTTGCCGCGGTTGTTGCGAAGCGATAAACAATGCTGTGGATGGCTGAACTTCATCTGAACATGTTTACATATCCACAAAGGAACTCGTCTGGATAGTTCACATAAACATTTGTGCCATAGGATAAAATAAATCACTTCTGTCTTCTAAAACATAATCATTGTTCAAGGGGGAAAAATTCTCCATTTTGAAGAAAGCCCCAATTTAGGAGTTTGTACACTTGTTTCTATGGCGATTGAAACCAAGGTTGTGATTGCTTGATTTAAACCACAACTTTAAATGTGATTGGTTAATTTTAACTACATCTTTGAATGTGATTGGCTTATTGAACTGTCCGATAACAAACTGTCCGATAACAAGGTGTCCGATAACAAACTGTCCGATAACAGCTTGACAAGTGAATTAGTGGGAAATAGGAGTTTTTTAAACCAATCACAATCAAGGAAATTGTAATTTTTATGATTAACAACCTTACCAAAATGTTAAATGAGAAATTTGATCCCTTCTACTGAATGTCATGGAGAATGAGAAATTTCTTAACAATAACTTCACCGCCGATTCCTCTCAGAGGGCTGTTCGCAAGAACAACTGTTTGTATCAGTTTTAAATTGCATGCATTTACATGATGAAAAGAACAGTACACGTTAGCTTAATCATATGAATTTTATGTTCTCATGGCCAGAACTTATATCTCACTATTGTCCTGATGTTGTCCCTAAGTACCACTCGAACATAAAATTCGTATCTTATCGCGGCAGCGGGTAATATCCTTTACATATTACATGACACACAATAACTATAAATTATGTTCCTCACTGCAAATACACTTCAATCTTTTATTGTACAAGTGTATACTTCCAATCTTTTATTTTACAAGTGTAAACTTCCAATATTTCATTATACAAGTGTATATTTCACGGGAAAAGCTCGGTGAATTTAAATGAAAAGGACATTTTAAGTGCATCTTCGTTTTATGTTTTATTAAGGTTTTCCGAAAACCTTAATAAAACATAAAACGGAGATGCCGTTTGATTGTTTTTTTTTTTTGTTTCTCTCTTTTTTTGTTTGGTTGTTTGTTTGTTATTTTAAAAGAGAGAGAATGACAGGGCGATGAGATGTCGCCGTCACTCAGAGAATAGAGCACTTTATTTCGATATATTCAAATTCAGCTTGATAGTGAGGTCCAGAGGACACAAAGAAAAGAAATGAATAAAGATGGTCATTTAATTTCCTTTGATTGTTTCCTCTTGGTCTCGCTGAAAGTGGTCTGTTGGGAGTCAACGCGGCGGGGGGAGGGGCCGGGCGGGAATACAAAGGGAAAGTGGAAATCAACGGTGGGATTTCCAGGGAGCGAAAAGCGGGTGAAATAGAAAAAACGAATGCTCCTTAAGCGTCAGTGGCGGATCCAGACCTTGAGCTAATATGTGGGGGAGGGGGAAGGAGGTTGGTCTTCCTTGCCCTGCCGGTTTTTCTTTGTTTTGTGATCACTTCTTTATTTACCCAAAGTAATGGGGGCGGGCCCGGGCCGCACCCCTAGATCCGCCACTGAGCGAATAACGGAAACAGGTATATCAGAAGCCTCGCTCCCTTCCAGTAACTAACGCTTAAAATATCCTCTACTAAAACTCACGATGTTAACAATCATTGCACTTTCGAAGTAAAGTAACGGAAAGCTGAATTAACTTTCCGTTACGTTACTTTGAAAGCGCAATGATTGTTAACATTGTCACGAGGATTTTGCTGTTTTTTGTCAATTCTGTGCTAAAATCATAATTAAAACATAGATAGGACCCTGCGCGCGCTCTGATTGGTCAAAAATCTATGTTTTATCAGAGTATAAAACATAGAAAAAGCGTGTTTTATTGTTTTTGCGCGCGTAAAATCTATATTTTTTATGCAAATGGAGAAGCCTAAGCCGTGTATTACACTGTGATAAAGCACTCCCGTCATTTGAGAACACTCGAGAAATGTTGAAAAACACTCGCCTGCGGCTCTTGTTTTCCACATTTCTCTCGTGTTCTCAAATGACCATCGTGTTTTTTCACAGTGTAATACACGGCTTAGGCTTTTATTTGTTAAACAAAACTGAAGCTTCTGTAAAGCTGCGACGAAGATATCAAATGACTTTTATCACAGAGGGCTAACCATATAATAAATTTCTTGAGGATTTTTGGAACACGTGGCATCAAAACTTGAAAAATTGGCCAATTTTTTTAAATTTCAATCCATTTCCATCCATGCCATCCGTAGCGACAGGCGACAGGAAACAGTTTCAGTACCTTCAAATAGTCTTCGATAGCAAAAACTAGATCATTAGTTTTGGAATTCAATTGATGGGAAGGCACCTTCTAGCTTGTGAAAAATTTGCCAAATAGCGTGACAATGCCCCTTTAACATCGTGAGCTTTAAAATTGAAACGAAAATGGAGACAACATCTTGTGGTACTGCTCGGCCGAAATGAACTCGGAAAACTTTTTTCGTTTTTTAACAGAAGATTAATTGCAAAAACCCGAGAAATCCAGGGATATGTACAAAGTACAAATCTATTAACTCAGCGCGCACAAGGAAGAATCACAACGTATCAAATGATGAGGAAAATAAAAATTATAAAAAAAAACGGAGTGGCTGAGTTGAAGGTAGCTCTCAGCAAATGCTGAGAACAGAATCTGGAAGACCTGAAAACGATAAATGAAGAAAACAGTTAATGCTGATTATTTTTTATCGATCAATTGATTCAAGCTAAGTCTGAGTTCTTTCAAAAATAACAGTCGTCGGAAAATATTGTAGATTGTCATGAAAAAGTAATCACAGAGCGGTTTTCAGTTTTATTGGGTTCTAAAATAGTCAAACGATAACTTTTACTTTGGTTTTGGTTTTACTATGAATGGTTTGAGATTGGGAACGGTTGCATTAATATTCATAAATTATGTCTAACTGGGTCTTTCCCAGGTTCCAGTAGGTTCGTTGATCAACAGAAGGAAAATTGGAAAAGCGACGATTTCTGTTCTGCTGCTCCAGTTTTTGTTGCGTTGTGTTTGTGATGTTTTATATTCCGTTCTGCTTGTGAAATTTCAACCCTGTTTTCCTAGTTTCTATTCCGTTTGTTCAATTTCTGTTGTACTTTTTATAGCAAACAATTTATAAACTACACAGGTTCTACGAATTTGAATCAGGATTTTGGCGGCGGTGACTCCTCAGCGGTGGACTAGCATCTCATTCAGGGTAGCAGAAATACTCCTAGTATCTTCATGCTACTGAAACAGGCATTAGCTCCGGCCTGATGAGCCACCAGGCTCGCGTGCAGAATTTCCCTTTTCAAAACCTGATGTGAATGTTAACCTGCAACCGACGTGTCATTAACGCGCGCGGACAAACGCGTGTAAACCTCCACGATAGCTGTTGGTTTGATTCTGATTGGCTAATCAAACCAAAATGTTTCCTGGATAGTTTTGCACGTGTTGTACAATTTCTTTTAATAACTGAGAAGTATTGCAAAAAAACTTCATTTTTAGCCCTTACCTTGGTCCTCCAGAAAGCTCGAGACATCGCATGTCAGATGGATTTTCCTTCTCATTGTTTTCCTAAATACAACAAGGAGAAAAACATAATATCACGAGTTTTACGTCATGGCTTCAAAATGGACTTTGGTTCCTCGAAAGGGCTATTCAAGTTCTATTTAAAATGACAGAAACGTCTCCAATGTACAGGGTTGGCAGAAACGTCTCCAAATTTCAACTTTTATTTTTCATTAAATTGTTCGAGATTTCGTCATAATCTTCAGTCCCAGGCATTTTCTAAGACTTTCACGATCGGCTAGACGTTTCTGATTCCAAAATTGAACTAGGATTCATTACAGTTGCCACACTTTAGAATGTTTTTTTTTACACAGCTGATCGATGGTAAGAAATAAATCAAATTATTTTTAATCTAAAATTACGCTTGTAAACTTACTTTCAGAAATCGCTTC
>JAHPZR010019925.1:0-20281 GCA_019787425.1 Platygyra sinensis
GCTGATTGGTTGATAAATTACAGCCCCCCCTTACTACTCATCCTTGTTTCTTTATGGTTTATTATTATCTCTTTGATGTTTTTCTATCTTAGTAAACTAACATTTCAGGTTTCCTTCCATTGAAAAGTAATCGTGCACGTGAGAAAAAGAACTCAAGATACCTTTACTGAGCTCCTTTGACAAGGTCTGCCACGCAAATAATCATCTAAAAAAACTGGCGCACATCGTATCTTCCCCCACCTAAAGCTAGTTTGGAAAAGTGTTTTCGAGTTTGAAGAGTACTTTCCTCTTAACCGTAAGACAAGAACGAAGAACTGCGGAAAACATGTTCGTGGCGTTAGCTGACTTTCTTAATTTTGAAAGGTTTTGCTTGGTGAACTGGCAAAACTGCACAATTTTATCTTGCCTTATTATATGGCTTGGTCCTTGAGCGGCCAAGATGAACTAAATCGCACACAGTGATTGGCTAACCGAGCGGGCAAAATGGAGCTCTCTTGCCCGCTCGGGACTACCCGCTGTATGCCGCAAGAAAAATTTCCCTGAAAGCCATAAAATAAATCCCTTATTGTTCGGTCAAGATGGCTGGATACTGGTCTCGTTCTTTTTTTTGCGAGTTTATGGACCTCGACTCCGTCTCGGTCTAAAAACACGCAAAAAAAAAAAAGAACTTGGCCAATATCCAGCCATCTTGACCTCACACATTGTCAATAACCCATATATATAATACACATTTTTCCTTGTATGTTTTCGTTTGGAAACAAGACTATGTCTTACAAATCAGTTTGTGCTCTATAGGTGGCCAGGGATTAAACCTCATGTCAGCGGACACTGTGATATTTGTAGACAACGATTTCAACCCACAGAATGACCTGCAGGCGGCCGCCAGGGCTCATCGGATAGGACAGACAAGGTATGTCGCTTTTTCCAGGCGGAGGCTTGTTTACGATTCGCTTTCAAGATCGGGCAGATGAAAAATCGTTTTCAACTTAACGTGATTTTTTAAAAGTGATTATTTTGAATCCGTGTTTATTTGGTACAACCCTGGCCTCATGGTTAATGGGTTCGTCTCTGGAACGAGCGGTTCGGGTTTGAGCCCTGACCAGGGTCATGTCATTGTGTTGTGTTCCTGTGTTCGTACGATGGACTAACATCCCATCCAAGACGGAGTAGAGGGAGGGGGGGGGGGGGTGGGGGGAGTAGAAATACTCCTAGTCGCTTCATGCTATTGAAACCGGAGATAAAAGCGGTGGCCTGAGCTCGTAAATTTACCTCACCCCTCCCGCTGATCAGGAAAACCAGGGCTCACTTTATCATGTAGACTCGGGAACCCGTTGCCATGACAGTAAACTCGTGGTTGGTATTCCGCTAACTAACCTTAAATTAGATCTTCCATAACGGAAAGCGCCCCTGAAAACAGAGAAAAGTTATGAGTTCCTTATTACGTCTCAAGTCCTCTGCAACCGCGAGAAAACTGGTTCCGAGTTTTGTGCCAAAATGGCGGTTAATTTGAACGTTTTTAAAATAATGAAACAATTTCACGTTCTCTTCAAATCGAAAAATACACTTTCGGAAATGAAAACTGACTGTAACTTATTATATTTTTACATAGTTTATAGAGGAAAATAGCTAAGAAACCTGGTCAAGTTCTTTGTTGTGTGTTTGTGTTTGCTCTTTTGGGCGTTGACTCTACACAAAACTTGGCAAAAATACAAAAGGTGGTTATGTGTGCGTCATAAATCTAACCAATAGAGGCATTTCAGCATAAATGTTAGACAATTTTGACACTTGTTGATAATTACTACTTGAAATATCAACTCAATCTTTTACTACCAAGTGTCACGCATCACCTTTGACTTTTTAGTCTATTTATTGTAATCTTAGCCTGTTTGTTTACCGGCCTTCCTAACCATGTCCCTCTATTAACTATGATTTTTACTTCCAGGCCGGTGAAAGTGATTCGCCTTGTCGCTAGAAGCACAGTGGAAGAAATTGTGTTAAAAAGAGCAGATGACAAGTTAAAGCTTACAAATACAGTGATCGAAGGAGGAAAGGTGTTCGATTCTTTTGCTAACACTGGTTGATGCACAGATGTTATTAAACAGCCAGCTTTTAAAAAGTGGCAAACGTCAAACGTTGTTTTCATGACATAGTATTCCTAGAATTTTATACTTAGATACAGCAAGTATTTTGTTTAGTTATCACCAAAAGGTTTTGTTCGTTCTTGTTTTTCTTGTTTGTGCGTTTTGTGTGTTTTCTCTCGTGTTTTTTCAAGTGTGCGCTGATTCTTAGGTCCGTTGGTGCGTTCGTAATTACGTTCGTTCGTTCGTACGTTCGTTCGTGCGTTTGTTAGTTCGCACGTTCGTTCGTTCGCACGTTCGTTCGTTCGTTTGTTTACTCGAAGGTTTCTAATTACGTTCGTTCGTGCGTTCGTACGATCGTAGGTTAATAATAATGTTCGTTCGTTCGGTAGAACGTTCGTTTGTACGTTTGTTTGTTCGTAAGTTCGTTCGGTCCAGGGGCGGATCTAGGGGGAGGGTGCAGGGGGTGTGCAACCCCCCCCCCCCACTCCCTGAGTGAAGCCTTCTTCTTCGTATTCGCTTTTAAAATTTGTTTACCTCGCCGGTCAGTGACGTCATTCCTTAGAGGTGCACCCCCTCCTAAGAAAAATCCTGGATCCGCCCCTGCGGTCGTAGGTTTGTAAGTACGTTCGTTCGTTCGTACGATCGTAGGTTTTTTAATTACGTTTGTTCGGTCGTACGTTCGTTCGTTCGTAGGTTAATAATAATTACGTTCGTTCGTACGTTCGTTCTTGGGTTTGTTCGTGCGTTCGTAATTTCGTTCGTGGGCTCGGTTCAAGCGATAGTGCGATAGTGCACTTGACACCAACGTTAACTGACTTAATTACATTTTTTTGCAGTTTTCAGGTAGCCTATCAGCTGCTAATCAGATTGCCGACACCCCTGCTCAGGTACTTGGTGAACTAATGACATTTGTTTAACCAGTCAAAAGCCAACCCTTGATCACCCTTGTTCAATTTGTTACAGCTATATACTAACTGCATTTTAATTGCTAAATATGTTTTTGTTATGTTACACTTGCCAGCTTACAGACCTACTCAAATTTGGATTGGACAAGTTATTTGACTCGGATGAACGGTGAGGCGGAATGTATTTAAGCAATAGACCACAAGTTTTTATCATGGTTTATAGGCTGATAAACCACGCGAGATGTTGGTAGAACACGAGAAGAATTCTTCGAGTGTTTTACCAACATCCCAAGTGGGTTATCAGCCTATAAACCATAGAAAAGAAACTTGTGGTCTATTGCTTTTATATAATAATTCAGAAGACGCGCGATGTTTCCATGAGTTTACCGGCACAATAAACCATAGCTGATTGACCAAGCAGAGCGCACGCATTTGGTTATTGTATAATAATGGGTAACATTTTCTCCACTTCATCGGGTGTGCTTGAACCTTTTGTCATTTGTTTATGCTGATCATGTTTTAATCATGGTTTACATGATTCACAGTAGAAAAGAAATAATATTACTTTTTTCTTCTTTGTTTTTCGCAGCACTGTGACAGAGAAAGACTTGGAGAAGTAAGTAGCCATAACAAAACATAAGCTACCTCGCTATTGCAGGATTCTAACGTGACAGGATTGAGATAAACTACCTCTCGTATAAATTAACGAATCTGCCAATTTAACCAACTTGATAAAGTTTTGAATCAAGTCTCATTTTGAACTCTTTAATCGTTAATCTTTGCCTCAAGCGCATGCTAATCTGCCGATGATTGAGGACAAGATACTTACGTGCTGATGTTGACAGTGTCATGGGCAGCACTTAAGACAAGCTAAGGATAGAAAAATACTTGTCTTCACAAGAGTGTAACTTTGATTTGAGGATTAAAATCGGATTGCGGAGTATTGCTTGACTGTAGGGAGGCCCCCTCTCCCCTCTGTAAAGAAGAACTGTTCACAGCCTCTGTATTTTTCAACGCACGTAAAAGAGAAGCAGTCTCCCGTTTTGGGCTGGCGTCCAGTTCTCTCTCGATTCTACCCGTGCGTTCAGCGATCGAATAAAAAATACGGGAAAATAGAGGGCTGTGTACAGTCTACTCCCATGCTAAAGAGAAGGATGTTTGTTTTGAAATCTGAAGAAACGCTTAAGATTTCACGAGTGGTAGTTCCGTGTAAATAACAAAGCATGTTGCTGTGTACAGTCTACTCCCATGCTAAAGAGAAGGATGTTTGTTTTGAAATCTGAAGAAATGCTTAAGATTTCACGAGTGGTAGTTCCGTGTAAATAACAAAGCATGTTGCTGCCCCCCCCCCCCCCCCCCCAGGATGGAAGTTAAACTGCGATGCCAGTCAAATGCGTCAATGTATTTTTAACACTCTTTTGTTTAGGATTCTTGGCGGAAGCTGTAACAATGAGTGGATTCTGGAGGAAACGGGAAACGAAACGGATAACGATGGTGACATCATCGCTTCATGTATGGAGACAGATGATGACGAAAAGGGTAAATACAATTAGCCGCATGCTTCTGTGGGTCTGTGACCGGTAACTGGTCAGAGTGGAGACACTCTTTAATTTAGTCAGTCGTCATGAAAAACCAGAACAATTGTTGACCTAGCCTACATTTCTTTTACTTTTCATTTCATCAGTTAAGGGCATTTTTCTCGGATATCTATGATCGGTAACTTGTTAAGAAAGATGTAACGTTTATCGTATCACGGGTCCTTTGACGGGATTCGAACCCATGACCTCTTAGAGTGATAACTTTGGTTTTGATTTTACGACACTCAACTTAAAACTGTTCTTGTAGAAGTAAATCGTTTGCGCACGGCCAATCAACAATCAATGGACCTATTCGGCGATACGAATAATACGATCTGTAAGTAGGTCTGTAAGTAGAGTAAGTAGTTGTTTTAGAATTGTAATTAATGTATGTATATGTAGTGTAAATATTATAAGTGAATGGCAATAAATTAAAAACAAAATCCCATAATAGGTATCGGAAACAGTAGAATTCAAAATGGCCGTCGTATCGCCGAAGCAGTTGTCCGTTTCGTAAATGGTCGATGCCATTTTCGCGACACTTACAAAGTTTTTAACCAGCAACAAATTTTCTCTACTAAATTAAAGAAAAAGAAAGCCATGTAAACAACCACCCAGTATTGAACCCGGAACCTCTGTTTCCTAACATCCCTCTTAATTATCTTTTTATAATAAAATATGACTTTCTTAAATATTTTAAAATGGAGTTGCCCCAAACAACAAGTAAAAGCTAACCGCAAGCAAGCCAGTGTGAATAGTAACGATTAAGCATGTGGTGAGTGCAGTTTAACTCCATCAACAAATTATAACCAGTTTCTACGTTGTCCAGGCCTAAAGCAGATATAGCATCGTCCATTCTGAAAGGCCTGGTTTCCAATAATGGCATCGACCGTTTATGAAATGAAATCAGCATCGCCGAAAAGGTCCCTTATGTGAATAGGCCCTTTGCGCGATCCGGTCACATGGCACAAAATCACACATGCTGGTGAACAAGTTGCACAGTGGGACTTCTAATGCACCTGTCTTTGCTTTGGAAGTCCCACTGCGCAACGTGCTCACCAGCATGTGACGGTGACTTTGTACCATGTGACCGGGTCGTGCAAAGGGCCTATCCCGCGCTCAGTGGGTTTCGTTGGTAGTGGGAGCCTGGGTACGAATTCCCAATAATTCACCATCTGTATTAAAATGCATGGTTTTTTAATCAGCTGTTTTCTTGCGAAGACAGTGAGTAACATGTACATGTATGAAGGCCGTGACTACAGAGACACGAGTACAAAGGATCAAGAGGCATTTGACAACATGATGGCTGGTAAGGTCGCCGGTCATACAGACGCCGTACTTCACACGAGTCGAATCGAATGCAAATGAGAAAAATCGTTTGTTTTCCCACATTAGCATACGATTCAGCTCATGTGAAGTACGGCGTCTGAACCGGGCATTTAATTTAAACTAGCATTTTATTCCTAAACTTCAGTTATTCTTTAAGCTGCAAAACAGATCACCGTGTTTTGCGTGAAATCTGTCACTTAAACATGAATGCTCTTAGAATACTGAACTGGCCACCTTCATTTTTTTTGTTGCTCGTTCCATTCCTTGTGTCCTTTTCGTACAATGACCAACAAAATGTTTTCTTGTTAATCTAATGAACATAATATAGCCATTCTTAGGTTTTATTGGGGCTGATGAGGCTCGGTTGGGCCGAACAAATTATTCCAGTTTTAACCTTTTTTTGCGCACTGAGTATAGAAGAATATTTTGTATGCAGAGCTGGAAAACAATATTTTGTATTGTTTTCTTATTGATAGCATGTATGATTTTTCGTTCTTTTTTTAATTCAGACATGTTAGATGAAGCTCACTCCAGTGAAAGACTTCTTCGCAGCGAGAGAAAGGTACCCGTATGTGTGCTACTCTTGCGAGGTACCCGTATGTACCAGGGGCCACAATGGATTATGGTTCCGGTCTATACTAATTTTTTACCGCAGAAAACGAAAATCCAATTGTCCTCTTTCACATTAAGTTCAACTACATTTCGCCGCTTCACATCCGATTTTCTTTTTGAAGGGCAACCATGTTTTATATTCTGATTTGTTAAATTAAAAAGAAAAACAAAATTACAAGGTCATTTCGTATGTTTTGTTCGTTTTAGGGGTCTGCAGCTCAACATATCGATCTTCCTGTTAGAAAACGTAAAGTTCTTACACCGGAAGAACAAGAAGAGCGAAGGAGAAAGGTAGTGGTCTGTTTTCTTGACTGAAGTGATGATGCGTGGCCTATCGAACACTGAACAGATCTGTTTGTAAAGTAAAATGGTTTTGGTTCAGTTTTTGCCGGCGGTTTCTTCTCTCCGAGGCCGTACTGAGCCCGCAGTTTCGTATCGTAGTTGCTAAGCAACTGTCGGCGCCACGACTGTGTTCATTATAGCGACGACCCCGTTAGAACGAAATATCAGTTTAACAACAAAAATATTCGTTATAGCGGGGTAACCAAGCCGAACCAATCTGAACAATGAGATATACACCACGCAAAACAGTCTACAGACTTGCGCGTGAACAGCTACATTTAAATAATGCAAAGCTTTGAAGGTCAAAGTTTCCCTATCTTGACCAATAGGAATTGTGTTTGGCTTATCAACCATTTGTATCATCATGTCGTTTTTACTGACTGAGAGCAACAGGACAAAAATATTCGTTACAGCAGGGTAAATTGTACGCTGGGACTGTCAAAATCAATTCGTTATAGCGGGGTTTGTTTCCACATATTTTACTGTAATTCTGCCGGGCTTTCAAATGTTGCTCGTGATAACGGGATCTTCGTTATAGCGGGGTGCCACTGTAACTGTAGCTCTTAGGGGAAGAACTAGGACGAGCGCGGAACGCAACAAAGCGGGTGGATTTTACAAGTTTAATGGTAAAGGGCGCTTTGTGCATTGCTTTTCCAACAAATCCAAACCAGGAAAAAATGTTTTTCAGAGAGAAGAAAATGCGGCAAAGAGAGCGAAACTTAAGGAGGAGGAAGAGTTGAGAAAAGAAAGAGAACGGCAAAGAAAACTGTGAGTGTTTTGTACCGTGACAAGGATTTTAAAACAAGAAAAAATAGAGTTAACAAATAGATTCTATGTGGCTGACCATCTTTTCAGTATAAGTAGCCACTCAGTTGGAAATCTGCGAATGTGATTGGTCCTCTCGTCGTTGTGTATTTAACCAGGAGCCCATGATTTAACATAGATTTCATGTTCAGTTGCCGTACGTCTCTTCAGTAACGGATTACAGATGACGTCAAAATATGGAAAGAAAGTGACACACGAGCCGTTAGGCGAGTGTGCCTCTGTTTCACATAATGAAGAAAAAAAAGAAGTTAATAGGCCACGTTCGATATATCAATATTAAAGCATGGCTCCGAGGCTTTCGGGTCAAAATTGCAAATTTTCAAGTTTATTTTGTCCCTGAATTCCCAAGAGAGACTTAGATACAACTTTGAACTTGAACTTGAAACATAGAAGTTTGACCTGAAAGCCTCGACGCCATGTTAGAATATTGATAGAACGAACGTGGCCTATTGACAAAAAATGAAAAAAAAATTGGCCTTTTGTTATTAAAATGGTTCTGTCATTAAAGGGAGAAGCTTTGGAGAGATGCCAGTTACACAAGCCGTAACATTGCTTTGGACGACGAGGAGGAAGACGATGATCAAAGGGACGATTCATTTGACGAAGAAGACGAAAATAAACAAATAGAAATTCAATACGTGCGTGGTGACGTCACGCATCCCATCAACACCCGCGGCTCTGATGCAATCATAGTGCATTGTGTAGGTAAGTGAAGAGAGGAACTAGAACGTAATGCAGTGCTGGAGGGCATAACATGGTGCTTTTACTCACTTTAAAGAAGGGCTCAGTCGATCGAGTTTACACACATTAATTTTCACGCTTAGTCTAAAAACTTCACACTGCTACATTGAACTAAGAAGGGTGGTCTGGGTTTGAAACTAGGCGAGACAATTTACTCTCACAATGCTTTCCTCCACCCAGGTGTATGAATGGGTACCCGTACTAGCATTTCACCCGGGGGGGGGGGTGGGGGGTAGTAGAAATGCTCCTAGTCATGTCATGCCTCGGAAATCGACAATAAGCGCCGACGGCATGGCTCACTTGACATCGATGTAACTTAACTTTCCCGCTTTCTGGAAAGAGGCTCTGCGAGAATGAAGCGTCCCTGCGGCGTATTGAAACAATTTTCCATCGGACAACAATTACTTAAGCTCAGAATACTCAGTAACTAATCGCTTTACTTTACCAACAGACGACTCAGGGAGGTGGGGACATGGAGGTTTGTTCTCTGCCATATCCCGGCGATCATTGCTACCGGAAACTCAATATGAGCTGGCCAGTCGAATGAAAGGTAGTGTTTGCCATATGTAACGTATCATAGACTGTGATTTATTGGGGCTGGGTTTTTCTTGTACTCCTTGAGAAGAACTGCTTTGAACCACCTTTTAAGACGATTAAGACGCTTGATTCGTCTGTCGCTGATTTTTGCCAGCACATGAGGGTAAGTATAAACAACATACAACAACACAACAACAACAACAATTTTATTTTTACTCACTCAGCTAAAAATTAAATGAACAAAAACAAGTTTAAAATAAAAAAAAGAGTGTATGACTCCCCGAAATAAGACTGGGCATCCATCCTTAGTGATTAAGCAAGGGGTCAGATTAGAAAAGAAAATAAGAAAGACATACATGTAACAGCACACAAAGCACAAACACGCATATCTATAGACGTTGTGAGATGTTGATAAGCAGCGTCCTTTGATAGGAACATTTTCTCATTCAAAGCACTTATTAACAGCACCTTACTGCGTCTTACTATCTTGCTGCTGCTTCTCCTTACGCGATAGCGTAAACTTCATTTATCCAGCCATAATCAGTAGACGACATTATCCTCCTTTATTTGAGGAAGATCCTAGTGAATGCTTAATTTAATGTGATACACAAGTATAAACAGCAATTTTTTTGTGTTGGTTTTGTTTCTTAGATTTAAAGTTAGGAGACGCGCATCTTGTGCCAGTGGATGACCAAGAAAGTCGAAAGGATGGCCATGATTATGTGAGCTTAATAAGTTCATGTTATGTTCTTTTCTCGCGATTCCTTTGTACAAGAGTGAAGGTCTAAGCACGTTCAGTGGACTTCTCCGATGGTACTGTTAACTCAGGCGAGAACTTAGCCTTTTGGCCCGGGTATCTTGACAACTCGATGAAATCCGCTATTATCCATTTAAACAACTCTAAGCTAAGAAACAAATCATGCTTGCAATTAGTAAGCTAATGTAGTTTTCAATCCTCCCCCTCCCATCCCCCAAACTCGTGAGTGAGAACCACTTTCTTGCTTTCGTTCCTCAGGTCGCATTGATTGTGGCCCAGTCACGTGACCGGCAGAACAGACTGTCTGGGATCATACTGACGTCACTAAGTCTGGGATTGCAAAGGATTGCTGTAGCAGCCAAGAAAATGAAAGGTGAGTTCGTAATAGGAGAACAAGCGATGCTGTTTTGGTGCACTTCCACTCTTGGAGAGGGGGCGGGGGAGGCGGGGGATCCTTATTAGGGCTCTTTAGGTATGTGTAGTCCCAAAGGGTATTACTTTCTGTGTAGTTACCATCAATTTCACTGACAAGCATCCAGTGTTTTGCAATAGAAGACGAGCTATTGAAAAGATGTTTCTTTGCTTTTTTTGATCGCAATCTTGTGAACAAAGTTGCTGAAAAAGTGACAACCATGATGCATGAGACCTTTAAACAACACGAACAAGAATTTTATAATATATAAGCACGGTATTCATACATTTCATTTTGTTAGCTCCGAGCGATTTGAGCTCAAACGGTGCTTAGATACTTGCCTGGCCCTATAAGCTTAGTCTCCGAGTTAATAAACCGTGATGTCCTTAGTATATATACAGAGAGAAACATTAAAGGTCATTGGAAGTAAATATCATAAAATTTTTGTTCAAGCAGTTGTCTCTACCATTTCTATTGTTCTTATAACAAAGTAAAATTACGTTTGAGGTCGCCACTTGTGGATAATCGTTACTTTCAGAGGTTCGCTACCTTCCGGATTTGATAACAACCCCGAATGTCCCTTCTTTCGGAAGTCCTTATTTTTATGTAAGAGCATTATTAAACATGCCCGGCATTTTCTCCAGTATAACGCGGCACAGTTCCGTACTGTCAACTCGGTTTGTGTGTTAAACGCAACATGAGTAGAAGCACTCTGTTAGAGGTGTTTGGTGATGTTGTGTTCAGATTTACGCGGAATGTGACAGAGCACTACAGCCCAGAAAAACCTGCATAAACGGCGGAGTCTTTGTGCTGCGATCCTCTACAAAGCATACGTCGAGATTGGTATTATCTCCCTGTTCATGAGCTTATTTATCAAGGATGGAGCGACAAAGAAGTCAGAAGCGTCGCCTACCTGGCATCTGGCAGCCTTGGTGTACACGTTATAAATGCTTGTTCACCAGAGGAAAGCGCTGAAGAATGTTATCAGGGAAAAGGCCAAGAAAAAGACCACCCGTTCTACAGACAGTTGCTAAATCAATGTGCATTAGAGGTTTAATTTCACTTCTCTCCCCCTCTATCGTAGGCGCTGCATATGTATTGCTTTCTTATCTTAGCTATGATGCCTGACGATGTGGAACTGCGAATTTCAAGTCGATTTAGTTTCAGTACGAATACAATGGATAAGAACAGTTGCAGATAGAATCAGTTGCAAGGATGAAAGTGTTGTTTGATCATCGCAGTAAATTTTCCAATTTAAGCAATTGGAAAGAAGAAGCCTGAAAATATCAGGGCTTCAACGGGATGCGAACCCTTGACCTCCGCGATACTGGTGCGATGCTCTACCAACTGAGCTATGAAGCAACACATTGGGAGCAAGGTCAATTTATTGAGTTCATATCTTCCCGTGAGGAGTGAAATTATGTGATGTATATATAAATGATTCGTATTTTAACACTTCAAATATGAATCATCTCATACATACATCACAATCAGTAGCGTCTTCTATTGTGCATGGCCAGTTTTAATCGTGTTATTTCTTTTTCGCCCACATTGCTAAAAGGGATCAAAACTAAACTGATCTTTTTTTTCTTTTGCGATGTACATTTTGGATGCTCTTTTTTCGCACAGTGCTACACTCGTTTGGAAAACCTCTTTTTAACGTGCATCCTTTTTACAAGAATATGGCTAACGCCCCACTCTATATTTTCGTTTTCAGCATTTTCTGTGTGCACATGAGTTCTATTTTGTCGCAAGACCTTTGCTTATACGACCAAGTGTCTTAGGGAGTTCAGGCAGTTTCCCCCACGGGCGTAGCATTTTTCTCGAACCTTTAGTCAATTGCTCTAGGTTACCATTCTGCGATGTTTCATCTGTTTGTCACGCGACCCTCAAGAGATGCGTGACGACCCAAATTGGAGCGGTACTTCACAACCAGTGATTTGGCAACCCAAGTTTGGCAACCCAAGTTTATCTTTCATTTTGCCAGAATCAAGAATCGAACACGTTTTTGCTTTTTTCCATAGCCACTGTTCACCTTCCACGAATTGGCTACAACACACCGAGTTTTAACTGGTACGGCACGGAGAGACTGGTGCGGAAACTCCTTGTTTCCAAAGGAGTTGAAACATCCATGTATCCTTATCACAGCCAAGCTCCAGTATAGTTGCTATACCTAATTGTCTAAGAATATTCACAAGAATATTTTCAGCCTAAAACCTGCCAGAAAATAAGAATATTCAGTGTTGGCGGGAAAAACAATATTCTTATAAAAAGAGTGTATCATGCGAGTTTGGCCGCACCATGGTTCGTAGTTTGGCGAGCTCATAGTCAAGCTAAAATACCCATGGAGAGACCAAACGATAGGAACGATTACGTATTTACTATTTACTATTTATTTATTATTTACCGTACACAAATTCGGTCAATTGAACATGATATCGTAGCCTTATCAGGTCAGTGCGGACTTGATATTGCAGGGTATCAGGAGTAGACACGGCTTCTGATTGGCTAATTGCGAATTTGGGTGTTATGAAGGTTGAAAACAAGTATCGATCCTTTTCAGAAGCACTGTTGCGGAAATGAATAAATGAAAACTTTATTGAAGTATCGAGAGGAAAACTTAATCCACTTAGCAGGTCCATTCTCCTAATGGAATCTTGGTAGGCAATCCTTAGGTTATTATTACAGTAATAAGTTTCTGAATGATCACCGATAATTCTTAACGTAATCTCAGATATTACTTTGCTAGAGGCCAACCAAACGCAACCAAACCAGATACGCCGCCTGCTGTAAACGAGGATTCACAATCAAAAAAGAGTGAAAAGCTAAGAGACAAGGGCAAAACAAAGAAAAAAGACGCTTCGTCCAGCGACGAACGCAACAAGAGCGGGTCCCACACACTCCCGGATTTCATGTTTGGTGTGAACGCCTTCTTTTATAATGTTGAAGAGGAACAAAGAAAGCGACTGACACGGTACTTGCTGGCATATCCTTTTGATCGCCATTTTACAATGTTTTAGAAAGGAAGCTATATCAGCCTGAACTGATTTTTATACAGGTCCTCTTCTATCCTGGTTAAATTGGAATTTGGAGATGTTAGTTTTTGTGGAGGGAGGAAAACCCAGAAAACCTGGAAATCCTCTCGAAGCAATGCATGACTCAAACATTTTCTTCAAGAATCGAAGACGTGTGTTTTTATTTCATCTTAGCATAGTTAATAATTATAGGGAAGTTGCTTGCAAGTGCGACAAAGTTTTTTGTTGTATGTTTTTGTTTGATGTTATGTCTTTGACCATGCACAGACCACAATACGTAGCTGTTACTTCTGACTGTGGAACTAACCAAAAGAATATTCCGTTAACGTAATTACTCGGGCTCTTGTAGGAAAGCCCAAGTCATAAAATACAAGCCATTCTTTCTTGGTTCCCAGCGTAAAATTTGGAAACTGGCTTGATTTATCGTGTGCTCGCTTTTCGTGAACAACGTAAACATCAACATGCATGCCGTGTTTTGTGAAGAAAGTTTTATCAAGAATCGCGCCTTAAACGTTCATCTCACATACTGAACATACAAAGGTGTCGATCGTTTTCGGAACGTGTCGGTCCTCGAGTTTTATGGCTGGAAGGCCTGCCAAATAAACAAAGTTCATGCTCGTTTTAACGAGATAGCAAATGAGCCATTTACGAGTTCAAACTACGAAAACACTAAAGCCCCGTCAACACTAATCCGTTTTCAAAGAAAACGGAGCTGTTTTGCTCCGGAATACGGCTATCGTCCACACTACAACGCCGAAAACGATCACCGAAAACGGAGCCATTCGACAACGCTCTCCAGAGTGGAGCGATTTGAAAACGATGCTTTTTGAAAAGGTTGTTTTCTAGTGTGGACGGAGAAAACGATGCTATCTGAAAACGGTGACGTCATCAAAATAGACACGACCGGGCGCCAGGCCACTCGACCGTGAGTATCCAAAATGGCGGACAAAGAATCAAGAATGGCGTCAATTTCGCGGGCCGATACATTGAAATGCGCATGTGTCGAGTTCATTTGGGCATGCGCATTGAGGGTGTAAAAACGTTTTCAAAACGGATACGGCGTTGTAGTGTGGACGGGCGAA
Organism: Platygyra sinensis; assembly: GCA_019787425.1. Classification (NCBI taxonomy): domain Eukaryota; kingdom Metazoa; phylum Cnidaria; class Anthozoa; order Scleractinia; family Merulinidae; genus Platygyra; species Platygyra sinensis. The sequence goes on from JAHPZR010019925.1 coordinate 14,236, forward strand.
AACGATACGAAAACGATAAGTGTGGACGCAAATCTTTTTGAAAACGGATTAGTGTGGACGGGGCCTAAGAAAAAACTATGACTACTGACCTAAAAATAAAAATTCTATGATGCCGAGACGAACAACTCAGATGTTGAAAAAAATCAAGAATCGTCTTAAACAGAACTTCGAAGATGAGACAAACAATATGTGGTTGAATAGTAAATATCTAAGCGTAACTCGGATGTTAAAATATTCTGATTATTTTATTTGTTTTTATTGGTTCAATAAGCTTAAGCTTACTTGCAAAGAACGGTTCGATGTTGCCGTACACAGCCCGAGGAAACGCTCTTAGAGGGTCTTATTCTTGCATAGTGTATGAGCGCAAAACAACAGATTGTGAAAGGTGGTGTTCCTTCCGACAGAAAGCTGATAAATTTTGTTTCCTTTTAAATTTTTTGGTCTTCTTTACCATTGCTGTCTATTAACTATGATTTTAGGTACTTAACGGCTGTTGAACTTTTTGTAATCAACAGCAACAGCAACAGCAACAGCAACAGCAACAGCAACAGCAACAGCAACAGCAACAGCAACAGCAACAGCAACAGCAACAACAACAACAACAACGACAACAACTTATTATCACTCGTGCATTTACAATTTTACAAAAGCATATACGCATTACCCTTATCACTTTATTATTAAAAAGAATTAAGTCATAATTAAGTAATGAGAAGAGTTCTTTAACGCTTACTTAACTACAACGGAGACGCCTCGCAGATTCTCTCACAAGACGTCACCCATGTCATTTGTGATAAAAACGAAGGAAAAGTAAGTACTTACTCAATCCTTGTTCTGTGTTATGTTTTCGATTACCATACTGTTGAAACCGCTGCGCTAACGGACATCTCCCGTTGGCGACCAGACCCCGATGGGGGGAGGAGTAGGTGCTCAAGTGTAATAATGACGGAAGTGCGAAGGGTTTTTTTTTCTGGGGGAGGGGGAGAAAGAGGGGTTGAAATTTGGGATCTGAGTGCGTGACTTTTTTTTGTGTGTGTGTAGGGGGGGGAGGGGGGTGAGAGATTTTGCTAAGATTGTTTGGAAGTTCTCTTACTTTTGTCTTAGGCAATTGTATTAGTTTCATTTATTAGCGTCCCGGACGGATGTAAAATCCATGCAAAGACAAAATAAAGGCACCTGTAGTTGTCTTTTCATAAGAGGCCACTATTTTTTGGAGGGGGGAGGAGAGGAAGGGGTTATGGTTTAGGCCGTGAGACGTTTTTGGGTCTGGTGCAACCTGATAGGACCATTTTAGTTATGATAATTTGGCCTCATCCGCACCCTCCTGTGACAATTACACCTGAGGCACCCCCCTCCCCTGTACAAATCACCCATAAGTGGACATATCACCTAAATGGCCGGTTGGTTTGCCAATATAGTGCTCGTTCCACTAGAATGTGTTGTACAAATCTGGTCTTTTTTCAGATGTTTTGAATTCTGTTTATTTTCAGGTTTCTTCTCAAGGATTGAATGCTGGCGTAAAGGTAGTCAGTTTGAAATGGCTTGAAAACTGCTTCAAAAAAGGAAGACTTGTTGACACTGAACCTTATGAGATAACAGAACAAAAGAAGGACAGCGATTTATAACTGAAGAATGCTCTGACATAATAAGGTCTTGAATAAAACACGTTGTGATGCCAGCGGTTGTTTTCATGATCGGTCGCTGCACGAGAACACAAAAGAAAATCCTATGTAACTGCTGAAACTGCTTGCCAACAACATTCGCGCGAAATTCCGCCTGCTAAAGATTTAGACAAGTTGCTAGATAGTCTTGCTTGCCATAAGGCTTAACCCGTCGCTCAGTGGTTAGAACGCCTGACAGTATCTGGGAGGTCACATTGGTTAGAACCCCTTCAAAGACTTGATTTTTTTCTTTGTATGCTGAATGCAGTCGAACCAGAATATAACGGCCCAGTTTAAGCGTTCACTCCCTATTAATCGGCCCGACTTTTCGCTCAGACAAACATAGTATTTGTTAAAAGTTAATGAAAAACTCTTAAAAGTGTCAATGAACATTAATGTTAATGTTCATTGACACTTTTAAGAGTTTTTCATTAACTTTTTACTGTTATTATAGTGTCACGCATCATTTTTCAATTTTTCACAGTATTTGTTACCTGCATTAGACGGCCACCTCTATAGCTATTAAGGACGTTCGCGCGAAAATTTTCCAGTCGATAGAATTTTTTTAAATTTTTACTACAGGCAGATAATGAGATATTTGTGCCAGAAATACAAAAAAAATTGGGGGTTACCGTCTTCGCTTCAGAGATAAAGCGTGTGGTAAACTATACTGATTTCGAAAAATTGTCCTATATAATTGTGGGCGGTCTACAGGGGTTTATAGTTAAAAATATCGAAGGTGAGTCAACGGAGGCAAACAATCTTGTCATATTTTGAAGAAGTGGGTCTGTTGCGTAAATAGTTCCAAATATTACTAACGTTTTCACTAAATTTAACCCTTTAAGAGGCACTTGAAACCGCCGAACAGATGCAAGAAGAGCTAAGAAGAACGGAATTCGATGGTGCATTTTGCCAAAAATTCAAAGTTCTAGTCGATAGATTTTCTTTATTTTTTTCCCTAAACGTAGAAAATCAGTAGAGAAAATGATCCATCAAAAGAAAAATTGGGGTCACCGTGCGTCTAAGATCGTTAAATCCAGACAAAGCTCTAGCAATGGCCACCTGCCCTATCATTTGTTTATTTTATGATTTAGCGCGCGCGCTCATGCATGACGTGTCATGTGAATTTGCGTGCGCAGTAAGGATGCGCAGAAACAATTAGCGCGAACGTCCTTAAGGTGATTCCTCAGTATTGCATTGCGCATCCCTACTGCGCACGATTTTTGCGTCATTAGCGCGCGCAAATGAGCGTGTGCACTTGCAAAACGTAAGAAATTTCCCACAAGCAAGGCTTGACAGCGAAATAAAAGCTCGTTTTCTCTTAAACGAGCATGGTGACCTATATTTTTATTGCATAATAATAGTGCCCATGTTGTCCTCTTTAATCTAATAAAAATTTAAAAAATTTATCGGAAGGAAAAAAGATATAGGTGAAAGCGTGCACAAAACCGTTACTCTAGGATGTAAATTATGACCACGAAAACATCGACTCGACGAACGCATTTCGTCCACCTCGTTTTAAATGGTGCGATTTATTCCACAGATTTTATATGATATTGTTCCATATGTTCCATACTTTCTTCCTGTCAAGTTTTCTCCCGAGTATTACTTCGATAAACTGTACTTTCAGCTACCGCAAAATGTAACGTGGACAATGAATAACGCGCGAGATCAGCACGAGTACAGGCATAAATGGGGGAAGATTGGCCCATCATATCTCTTTTGCGAGAATGGTGACCTATCTTTTTTATTTTATTTTTCGAAACAGTGCATTGTAGGGAACATTCGGAGAAAGTTTGAAAAAAATTCATCGGTTATTTTTATTTATGAGGAATCACCTTAAGAAGCCGTGGTCACCCTGCAGCAGTCCCATGTGTGTCTTTCTTTGATATTGTTACGCATATCTTGGTCGGAAAAAATAAGCCACATGTCATTTTATGCTGTATTTTATTACGTTTAAAATGCGATCCATCATCAATATGACGAAACAAATTTATTACATAAACACCTGTGAAATACCAGGATTTTTCCTTTTACTAAAAAGTCATATCTTCATCGCACGCAGTGAAGATACTATTTTTATCTTTCACATGTGAGGATATTGGAGTTGCCATAGCTACTAAAATGATCACTATTGCTATGGTTACATAATCCCTAAAAAGGACATAGATATGTTCCTGTATTATCGAAACATCATCGGTTCCTCCTCGGAAGTCTTCGGTTATCTTCGGAAATCTTCGGTAATCGTTGGAAAATATCTTTAAAATGTTCGGAAACGTTCGGCTTTCTTTCGGAACAATTTTGGAAAATCTTCGGAAAATCGTCAAAAACGTCGTCATTAGTATATGTTTATAAAATAAACAGAATGTTACATGCCCAACTCGACTCGTTCGCTGCGCTCACTCGTGAGATATCGAACACTCGAAGATAAAATTCATATCCTATATTAAGCGGTCAGTTCCTCAAGCTCCGAGGGTGGCCTTTATATACAGGTTCGAATGTATTTCACTGTTTTCATCTGATCGTCGGAATAATCTGGCCAAGAAATTCACACGTTTTTATACTTGGAAACGATTGAGAAATTAGATTGAAACAAAAACTGTTGACAGAGGTCTATTTGAAGTGCAAACTGGACTGCGCGCGGTGAAAAGGAGCTTGGTCTGCAGTGCGGTCAGAATCAGATTCCCATCCGGGGGCCACCCTCCCAGGCGCCTTGGGAGATAAGGGAACATGATAACTTATTTCAAGGGAACAAGGGACTGTGTTTTATCAATTTGATGGAGCAAGGGATATCTCTACTATAATGGGATCTTTTGCGGACAAAACCTAGGAATTAATAAAGTTTATTTTTCGGGAAGAAGGGGAAAATATATTTTTTTAAGAATCAAGGGAACATGTGTCTCTCCTCCTCCCGGATGCCACCCTGGGGAGGGATGACAAACCTGACCGCTTCATGTTACAAAGACCGAAGTGGCGTGAAAGATGAGCGAGGAAGGTGCACTTACCTTCTGTTAACAATTATTTTTCTACGAAACATGGACCACTGACAATTTGTGTTGTGGAAACATTGAACAAAAGAATACAGTCAATGAAGCTTCTCCTGTTGTTTCAAGCAGAACGTTCTAGTCCAGTCTTAATTCGTCTGTAATTGCCGAGTTTTGAAATATTTGTTTCCTGGCAAAGTTGTAAAAGTTGCAAGTCTACGGCGACCAAGCTTTTGATTCGACCACAAACCTGCAGCAAAAGAACTGGACCAAAATTTCACTATTAGGAACTTCGCACAAGTTAAATTACGCTTATAATCGTAAAATATGTCATTTAACAACCGCATATTAACGCAATTACGCAAAAGAAATTTTTTTGTTTCTCAGAAAAAGGCACAATACTGTATTTGTGAGAAGACTGTTTTCATGCGCTCACAGTTGAAAAGCCGCCCCGCCGAGCCGTCGAAAATGCATCCCTTAAATGGTTGAAAGAGTAAAATATTTGGGCCTCTGAATTTAAAATTAGGTAGCAAGCGTTTTCACTTCTTGTGATAATGGGATATCAGTTTCTTTGAATTGAGTGTGAAAAAAACCTGCAATATTCCTGTTAAAAAAAGCGTCTTAAAAATTTTACAACACCATATTCAGTATTGTTTTGAGCTAATTACGTCCGACTGCGATTCCGTTTATTGTAATCTTAATTGGCCAAGTTATTAATTAGCCTTAAGCGAGATCTAATTGGTTAGGTAGTTTGAAATGGGTCATAAAAAATAAACGAATGTTATTCGCAACGTCGCCAATGAAAAACGGAAAGTTTTGCTGATCGTACGGAATGTGAAATTATTTACTAATTGCAGCTTACAGCTGAACAAGGTTGAGTAGTTCACAAGTATTTGCTCTTCCCTTTTTTGCTTAATTTAAGACAAGGCACTACTTTGCCGCACGTAACACAAATATGAACTATATCTACCTGGGTTTATACATCCTTTTAACATTCTTCGCGGTAAGTGTTAAACTTTCGTGCATTTTAGTTCCTTTCCTCAGATGCAATCTTTCGTTTTTACCAGCTCCTGTAGAGAAAAAACATTCTGTTAATGAAAGTGTTCTGTGTTTTAGGTCCGAGTCTCTACCTTGCGAATGCAGGTTCGGCCTGAAGGTATTGTATATTTTGTCAAGTTTTTAACATATTCTGTTGCTTTTGCTGTGAAGAAAATAGATGCGGCATGATATGCGATGAACACTGACCAAATCTGTCGGCTAAAACTTTTAAATTGCTCGGTATCAGTTGCAAATCTAAGGAAACACTTTAATTTCATACAGTCAGAAATGTTTCGTAGTCTTAAAATACTTCAAACTGTTCTTCTATAACTATCTTCTAATTACTCTGAGCTATAAATATAA
>JAHPZR010019926.1:0-13909 GCA_019787425.1 Platygyra sinensis
AGAGGGTCTTATTCCTGTGCGTGAGTGTATGAGTGCAAAACAACACGGATTGTGAAAGGTGGTGTGTCCTTCCGACAGAAAGCTGATTAAATTTTGTTTCCTTTTAAATTTTTTGGTCTCCCTTTACAATTGCTGTTCTATTAACTATGATTTTAGGTACTTAACGGCTGTTGAACTGTTTGTAATGCAACAGCAAACAGCAACAGCAAACAGCAACAGCACAACAGCAACAGCAACAGCAAACAGCAACCAAGGACACCAGCAGCAACCAGCCAACAAGCAACAGCAACAGCAACAGCCAACAGCAACCAAGCAACCAAGCAACCAGCAACGCAAACAGCCAACGCAACCAGCAACCAAGCAACCAGCAAAGCAACCAGCAACCAGCCAACAGCACAGACAACCAAGCAACCAAGCAAACCAAGCAACCAAGCAACCAGCAACCAGCAACCAAGCAACCAAGCCAACCAGCAACCAGCAAACAGCAACCAGCAACAGCAACCAGCAACAGCAACAGCAACAGCAACAGCAACAGCAACAGCAACAGCAACAGCAACAGCAACAACAACAACAACAACGACAACAACTTATTATCACTCGTGCATTTACAATTTTACAAAAGCATATACGCATTACCCTTATCACTTTATTATTAAAAAGAATTAAGTCATAATTAAGTAATGAGAAGAGTTCTTTAACGCTTACTTAACTACAACGGAGACGCCTCGCAGATTCTCTCACAAGACGTCACCCATGTCATTTGTGATAAAAACGAAGGAAAAGTAAGTACTTACTCAATCCTTGTTCTGTGTTATGTTTTCGATTACCATACTGTTGAAACCGCTGCGCTAACGGACATCTCCCGTTGGCGACCAGACCCCGATGGGGGGAGGAGTAGGTGCTCAAGTGTAATAATGACGGAAGTGCGAAGGGTTTTTTTTTCTGGGGGAGGGGGAGAAAGAGGGGTTGAAATTTGGGATCTGAGTGCGTGACTTTTTTTTGTGTGTGTGTAGGGGGGGGAGGGGGGTGAGAGATTTTGCTAAGATTGTTTGGAAGTTCTCTTACTTTTGTCTTAGGCAATTGTATTAGTTTCATTTATTAGCGTCCCGGACGGATGTAAAATCCATGCAAAGACAAAATAAAGGCACCTGTAGTTGTCTTTTCATAAGAGGCCACTATTTTTTGGAGGGGGGAGGAGAGGAAGGGGTTATGGTTTAGGCCGTGAGACGTTTTTGGGTCTGGTGCAACCTGATAGGACCATTTTAGTTATGATAATTTGGCCTCATCCGCACCCTCCTGTGACAATTACACCTGAGGCACCCCCCTCCCCTGTACAAATCACCCATAAGTGGACATATCACCTAAATGGCCGGTTGGTTTGCCAATATAGTGCTCGTTCCACTAGAATGTGTTGTACAAATCTGGTCTTTTTTCAGATGTTTTGAATTCTGTTTATTTTCAGGTTTCTTCTCAAGGATTGAATGCTGGCGTAAAGGTAGTCAGTTTGAAATGGCTTGAAAACTGCTTCAAAAAAGGAAGACTTGTTGACACTGAACCTTATGAGATAACAGAACAAAAGAAGGACAGCGATTTATAACTGAAGAATGCTCTGACATAATAAGGTCTTGAATAAAACACGTTGTGATGCCAGCGGTTGTTTTCATGATCGGTCGCTGCACGAGAACACAAAAGAAAATCCTATGTAACTGCTGAAACTGCTTGCCAACAACATTCGCGCGAAATTCCGCCTGCTAAAGATTTAGACAAGTTGCTAGATAGTCTTGCTTGCCATAAGGCTTAACCCGTCGCTCAGTGGTTAGAACGCCTGACAGTATCTGGGAGGTCACATTGGTTAGAACCCCTTCAAAGACTTGATTTTTTTCTTTGTATGCTGAATGCAGTCGAACCAGAATATAACGGCCCAGTTTAAGCGTTCACTCCCTATTAATCGGCCCGACTTTTCGCTCAGACAAACATAGTATTTGTTAAAAGTTAATGAAAAACTCTTAAAAGTGTCAATGAACATTAATGTTAATGTTCATTGACACTTTTAAGAGTTTTTCATTAACTTTTTACTGTTATTATAGTGTCACGCATCATTTTTCAATTTTTCACAGTATTTGTTACCTGCATTAGACGGCCACCTCTATAGCTATTAAGGACGTTCGCGCGAAAATTTTCCAGTCGATAGAATTTTTTTAAATTTTTACTACAGGCAGATAATGAGATATTTGTGCCAGAAATACAAAAAAAATTGGGGGTTACCGTCTTCGCTTCAGAGATAAAGCGTGTGGTAAACTATACTGATTTCGAAAAATTGTCCTATATAATTGTGGGCGGTCTACAGGGGTTTATAGTTAAAAATATCGAAGGTGAGTCAACGGAGGCAAACAATCTTGTCATATTTTGAAGAAGTGGGTCTGTTGCGTAAATAGTTCCAAATATTACTAACGTTTTCACTAAATTTAACCCTTTAAGAGGCACTTGAAACCGCCGAACAGATGCAAGAAGAGCTAAGAAGAACGGAATTCGATGGTGCATTTTGCCAAAAATTCAAAGTTCTAGTCGATAGATTTTCTTTATTTTTTTCCCTAAACGTAGAAAATCAGTAGAGAAAATGATCCATCAAAAGAAAAATTGGGGTCACCGTGCGTCTAAGATCGTTAAATCCAGACAAAGCTCTAGCAATGGCCACCTGCCCTATCATTTGTTTATTTTATGATTTAGCGCGCGCGCTCATGCATGACGTGTCATGTGAATTTGCGTGCGCAGTAAGGATGCGCAGAAACAATTAGCGCGAACGTCCTTAAGGTGATTCCTCAGTATTGCATTGCGCATCCCTACTGCGCACGATTTTTGCGTCATTAGCGCGCGCAAATGAGCGTGTGCACTTGCAAAACGTAAGAAATTTCCCACAAGCAAGGCTTGACAGCGAAATAAAAGCTCGTTTTCTCTTAAACGAGCATGGTGACCTATATTTTTATTGCATAATAATAGTGCCCATGTTGTCCTCTTTAATCTAATAAAAATTTAAAAAATTTATCGGAAGGAAAAAAGATATAGGTGAAAGCGTGCACAAAACCGTTACTCTAGGATGTAAATTATGACCACGAAAACATCGACTCGACGAACGCATTTCGTCCACCTCGTTTTAAATGGTGCGATTTATTCCACAGATTTTATATGATATTGTTCCATATGTTCCATACTTTCTTCCTGTCAAGTTTTCTCCCGAGTATTACTTCGATAAACTGTACTTTCAGCTACCGCAAAATGTAACGTGGACAATGAATAACGCGCGAGATCAGCACGAGTACAGGCATAAATGGGGGAAGATTGGCCCATCATATCTCTTTTGCGAGAATGGTGACCTATCTTTTTTATTTTATTTTTCGAAACAGTGCATTGTAGGGAACATTCGGAGAAAGTTTGAAAAAAATTCATCGGTTATTTTTATTTATGAGGAATCACCTTAAGAAGCCGTGGTCACCCTGCAGCAGTCCCATGTGTGTCTTTCTTGATATTGTTACGCATATCTTGGTCGGAAAAAATAAGCCACATGTCATTTTATGCTGTATTTTATTACGTTTAAAATGCGATCCATCATCAATATGACGAAACAAATTTATTACATAAACACCTGTGAAATACCAGGATTTTTCCTTTTACTAAAAAGTCATATCTTCATCGCACGCAGTGAAGATACTATTTTTATCTTTCACATGTGAGGATATTGGAGTTGCCATAGCTACTAAAATGATCACTATTGCTATGGTTACATAATCCCTAAAAAGGACATAGATATGTTCCTGTATTATCGAAACATCATCGGTTCCTCCTCGGAAGTCTTCGGTTATCTTCGGAAATCTTCGGTAATCGTTGGAAAATATCTTTAAAATGTTCGGAAACGTTCGGCTTTCTTTCGGAACAATTTTGGAAAATCTTCGGAAAATCGTCAAAAACGTCGTCATTAGTATATGTTTATAAAATAAACAGAATGTTACATGCCCAACTCGACTCGTTCGCTGCGCTCACTCGTGAGATATCGAACACTCGAAGATAAAATTCATATCCTATATTAAGCGGTCAGTTCCTCAAGCTCCGAGGGTGGCCTTTATATACAGGTTCGAATGTATTTCACTGTTTTCATCTGATCGTCGGAATAATCTGGCCAAGAAATTCACACGTTTTTATACTTGGAAACGATTGAGAAATTAGATTGAAACAAAAACTGTTGACAGAGGTCTATTTGAAGTGCAAACTGGACTGCGCGCGGTGAAAAGGAGCTTGGTCTGCAGTGCGGTCAGAATCAGATTCCCATCCGGGGGCCACCCTCCCAGGCGCCTTGGGAGATAAGGGAACATGATAACTTATTTCAAGGGAACAAGGGACTGTGTTTTATCAATTTGATGGAGCAAGGGATATCTCTACTATAATGGGATCTTTTGCGGACAAAACCTAGGAATTAATAAAGTTTATTTTTCGGGAAGAAGGGGAAAATATATTTTTTTAAGAATCAAGGGAACATGTGTCTCTCCTCCTCCCGGATGCCACCCTGGGGAGGGATGACAAACCTGACCGCTTCATGTTACAAAGACCGAAGTGGCGTGAAAGATGAGCGAGGAAGGTGCACTTACCTTCTGTTAACAATTATTTTTCTACGAAACATGGACCACTGACAATTTGTGTTGTGGAAACATTGAACAAAAGAATACAGTCAATGAAGCTTCTCCTGTTGTTTCAAGCAGAACGTTCTAGTCCAGTCTTAATTCGTCTGTAATTGCCGAGTTTTGAAATATTTGTTTCCTGGCAAAGTTGTAAAAGTTGCAAGTCTACGGCGACCAAGCTTTTGATTCGACCACAAACCTGCAGCAAAAGAACTGGACCAAAATTTCACTATTAGGAACTTCGCACAAGTTAAATTACGCTTATAATCGTAAAATATGTCATTTAACAACCGCATATTAACGCAATTACGCAAAAGAAATTTTTTTGTTTCTCAGAAAAAGGCACAATACTGTATTTGTGAGAAGACTGTTTTCATGCGCTCACAGTTGAAAAGCCGCCCCGCCGAGCCGTCGAAAATGCATCCCTTAAATGGTTGAAAGAGTAAAATATTTGGGCCTCTGAATTTAAAATTAGGTAGCAAGCGTTTTCACTTCTTGTGATAATGGGATATCAGTTTCTTTGAATTGAGTGTGAAAAAAACCTGCAATATTCCTGTTAAAAAAAGCGTCTTAAAAATTTTACAACACCATATTCAGTATTGTTTTGAGCTAATTACGTCCGACTGCGATTCCGTTTATTGTAATCTTAATTGGCCAAGTTATTAATTAGCCTTAAGCGAGATCTAATTGGTTAGGTAGTTTGAAATGGGTCATAAAAAATAAACGAATGTTATTCGCAACGTCGCCAATGAAAAACGGAAAGTTTTGCTGATCGTACGGAATGTGAAATTATTTACTAATTGCAGCTTACAGCTGAACAAGGTTGAGTAGTTCACAAGTATTTGCTCTTCCCTTTTTTGCTTAATTTAAGACAAGGCACTACTTTGCCGCACGTAACACAAATATGAACTATATCTACCTGGGTTTATACATCCTTTTAACATTCTTCGCGGTAAGTGTTAAACTTTCGTGCATTTTAGTTCCTTTCCTCAGATGCAATCTTTCGTTTTTACCAGCTCCTGTAGAGAAAAAACATTCTGTTAATGAAAGTGTTCTGTGTTTTAGGTCCGAGTCTCTACCTTGCGAATGCAGGTTCGGCCTGAAGGTATTGTATATTTTGTCAAGTTTTTAACATATTCTGTTGCTTTTGCTGTGAAGAAAATAGATGCGGCATGATATGCGATGAACACTGACCAAATCTGTCGGCTAAAACTTTTAAATTGCTCGGTATCAGTTGCAAATCTAAGGAAACACTTTAATTTCATACAGTCAGAAATGTTTCGTAGTCTTAAAATACTTCAAACTGTTCTTCTATAACTATCTTCTAATTACTCTGAGCTATAAATATAATTACCCAAAAAATGGTTTACAGTAAGAGGTAACGTTAACAGCGCTTGCAAAACGCGTTCAGAAAAAAAATCGCAAAAAAACCTTTCTTTTCGTAAAGGAAATAGCTATATTTTGAACGTACGCTTTTCCTTAAAAATTGTTTAGGAGAACGTGAGGTTTCTTTATTGATTAGGAAAAATGGTTGTTATTTATGTTATTTATCACAGAAAAGCAAATTTAAAGCAAGTTTCTTTACGTAGTAGAACACAATGCGTTGTTATTTAAAGAAATAAAACTGTTTTTCCACTTGCTTCGAAGGAAGGAAAATTCTAGCAGTTAAATCTTATGAAAAATTCAAGAACCATTGGCTACCAAGGGAAGTAATGTTTAATTATTGATGCAAAAAGGAACTAGTAACATATATAGGAACAGTCTTGTTTAGGTTTCGTCACCTTGGCTTCGTTATTTATTTAGCGCTTTTAAGTGATTATTCAGACAAGTGTTTGGCAAGTATTGGTGGGTTAGCAGTGATGTTTGCTTTGGGTTTATTAGGTATTGTATTGTTTGCTATCTTTTGTTGCCTTATTGATGATCGCATACTGATGAAAAGATTGTCGCCCTGCTAAGTAGTAAAAAAACTCTATAATATTAAATTTGTTCATTAAAATCCTGTGCTGATCAAACTTTTTTTACACCAGAGCAGATTCAAAAGTAATCTGTAAATTGCTTTAAAGCAGTTAATTATACTAGCGATTGCTTGTTTTAATGATTGAGATTCGTTCATTAGCACTTGGACAAGCGTTTTCTCTCTGTTTGAGAGCAGATAGATGCATTGCAATTTGGAAAAAAAAGTGAGAAAAAAGGAAATAGTCAGATCTGTTTGAGTTATTAGAAAATAAGGTCTCTAAATTCTTCAATTTTTTTATAAAGAGAAAAAACCAAATCTATATACAATGAAAGCTAGTTTTTCAATTTGGCAGAAATATTTGGAATAAGAAATTTCACCGAATAATGTCAGCCTCAAAGTCGTCAAAAATGACGGTACATTTGCCCACGGTAACATTTTTAAACACTCAATACCTAAACATTTTTTCTTTAAGTTAGCTTATTAACCAATAATCCCTTGTTAGTTTTGTTCATCAAATGAGAAAGTGATCGTGTTATATCAATCGAATGCTGCATGGTGCGCAACACCATCTGCACGCTATACATGCCTATCTCGTACAGGGCACTTAGAAAGCATTACGGCGCCCGTGGCGCAAGAAGTATTCTTGGCTTGCACGTGACGTCATCATTTTCTAAAATCCAAAACTATAGAGCCACCAAAGTTTTTATCCTCATCAGGCATTAGAATAGGTAAATTGACATTTGAACACAACGTTTCAGCTCAGTAGCTTGCTTCGTCTGGAAACCAGCGCATTTTGAATTTCAGAGTTATGGCGGTGCGTGACATACAGCTGCGAGCGCGTTTGTTGAAAAATATCTTCTTATGTCGTAATTTTCGGCCTATTCAGAGGTTAAAGTATTAGGAAAAGCGCTTATGTACATGTTTTTTTGTTCAGTGCAGATAATCAGTCGCCTAGATAGCCAAAGTAAGTTCCAGATGATTACACTATTTTCCGGCCGCCATGTTGGGGTTCCACGAAGGTACCCCAACATGGCGGCTCCATACTGGGCTCTGTAAATTTGTGAAGAATATTTCGACGAATATCTCAGGTTTAGGAAAACGCACAAACTTAAAACTTGGACAAGTTTCATCTTTACCAGTCTCCTATAGCATCCCAGTTTCTTGACTTCATCCACTTAATGGTTTTCGATTTATTTTTATATTGCGTGACAGTGCAAGCCAAGAATAATTTTGCGTGAAATTTTTATATTCATCGTTTGCGATCTGTTTTTTTTATTTAATTTCTTCCAACGTAACACATTCCTGGCCCTTTCTGGTTTCATTGCTATGCAGTAGAATCCCAATTTCTCGAATCCTCGAGTTTTGGAAACTCTCGGCAACTAAAACCAAAAGTCGCTTCCCTTCCTCAGTCCAAATGTCATTTTACTCGCGATTTCTCGAGCTACCTGATCTTTCAAACTAATTTTTGTTGCCTTTGGGGATTTGATAACTCGGGATTTCACTTAGTATCTCCTTTAGTTACTTAACCTAAATGGATTATATTTATAGCTCAGAGTAATTAGAAGATAGTTATAGAAGAACAGTTTGAAGTATTTTAAGACTACGAAACATTTCTGACTGTATGAAATTAAAGTGTTTCCTTAGATTTGCAACTGATACCGAGCAATTTAAAAGTTTTAGCCGACAGATTTGGTCAGTGTTCATCGCATATCATGCCGCATCTATTTTCTTCACAGCAAAAGCAACAGAATATGTTAAAAACTTGACAAAATATACAATACCTTCAGGCCGAACCTGCATTCGCAAGGTAGAGACTCGGACCTAAAACACAGAACACTTTCATTAACAGAATGTTTTTTCTCTACAGGAGCTGGTAAAAACGAAAGATTGCATCTGAGGAAAGGAACTAAAATGCACGAAAGTTTAACACTTACCGCGAAGAATGTTAAAAGGATGTATAAACCCAGGTAGATATAGTTCATATTTGTGTTACGTGCGGCAAAGTAGTGCCTTGTCTTAAATTAAGCAAAAAAGGGAAGAGCAAATACTTGTGAACTACTCAACCTTGTTCAGCTGTAAGCTGCAATTAGTAAATAATTTCACATTCCGTACGATCAGCAAAACTTTCCGTTTTTCATTGGCGACGTTGCGAATAACATTCGTTTATTTTTTATGACCCATTTCAAACTACCTAACCAATTAGATCTCGCTTAAGGCTAATTAATAACTTGGCCAATTAAGATTACAATAAACGGAATCGCAGTCGGACGTAATTAGCTCAAAACAATACTGAATATGGTGTTGTAAAATTTTTAAGACGCTTTTTTTAACAGGAATATTGCAGGTTTTTTTCACACTCAATTCAAAGAAACTGATATCCCATTATCACAAGAAGTGAAAACGCTTGCTACCTAATTTTAAATTCAGAGGCCCAAATATTTTACTCTTTCAACCATTTAAGGGATGCATTTTCGACGGCTCGGCGGGGCGGCTTTTCAACTGTGAGCGCATGAAAACAGTCTTCTCACAAATACAGTATTGTGCCTTTTTCTGAGAAACAAAAAAATTTCTTTTGCGTAATTGCGTTAATATGCGGTTGTTAAATGACATATTTTACGATTATAAGCGTAATTTAACTTGTGCGAAGTTCCTAATAGTGAAATTTTGGTCCAGTTCTTTTGCTGCAGGTTTGTGGTCGAATCAAAAGCTTGGTCGCCGTAGACTTGCAACTTTTACAACTTTGCCAGGAAACAAATATTTCAAAACTCGGCAATTACAGACGAATTAAGACTGGACTAGAACGTTCTGCTTGAAACAACAGGAGAAGCTTCATTGACTGTATTCTTTTGTTCAATGTTTCCACAACACAAATTGTCAGTGGTCCATGTTTCGTAGAAAAATAATTGTTAACAGAAGGTAAGTGCACCTTCCTCGCTCATCTTTCACGCCACTTCGGTCTTTGTAACATGAAGCGGTCAGGTTTGTCATCCCTCCCCAGGGTGGCATCCGGGAGGAGGAGAGACACATGTTCCCTTGATTCTTAAAAAAATATATTTTCCCCTTCTTCCCGAAAAATAAACTTTATTAATTCCTAGGTTTTGTCCGCAAAAGATCCCATTATAGTAGAGATATCCCTTGCTCCATCAAATTGATAAAACACAGTCCCTTGTTCCCTTGAAATAAGTTATCATGTTCCCTTATCTCCCAAGGCGCCTGGGAGGGTGGCCCCCGGATGGGAATCTGATTCTGACCGCACTGCAGACCAAGCTCCTTTTCACCGCGCGCAGTCCAGTTTGCACTTCAAATAGACCTCTGTCAACAGTTTTTGTTTCAATCTAATTTCTCAATCGTTTCCAAGTATAAAAACGTGTGAATTTCTTGGCCAGATTATTCCGACGATCAGATGAAAACAGTGAAATACATTCGAACCTGTATATAAAGGCCACCCTCGGAGCTTGAGGAACTGACCGCTTAATATAGGATATGAATTTTATCTTCGAGTGTTCGATATCTCACGAGTGAGCGCAGCGAACGAGTCGAGTTGGGCATGTAACATTCTGTTTATTTTATAAACATATACTAATGACGACGTTTTTGACGATTTTCCGAAGATTTTCCAAAATTGTTCCGAAAGAAAGCCGAACGTTTCCGAACATTTTAAAGATATTTTCCAACGATTACCGAAGATTTCCGAAGATAACCGAAGACTTCCGAGGAGGAACCGATGATGTTTCGATAATACAGGAACATATCTATGTCCTTTTTAGGGATTATGTAACCATAGCAATAGTGATCATTTTAGTAGCTATGGCAACTCCAATATCCTCACATGTGAAAGATAAAAATAGTATCTTCACTGCGTGCGATGAAGATATGACTTTTTAGTAAAAGGAAAAATCCTGGTATTTCACAGGTGTTTATGTAATAAATTTGTTTCGTCATATTGATGATGGATCGCATTTTAAACGTAATAAAATACAGCATAAAATGACATGTGGCTTATTTTTTCCGACCAAGATATGCGTAACAATATCAAAGAAAGACACACATGGGACTGCTGCAGGGTGACCACGGCTTCTTAAGGTGATTCCTCATAAATAAAAATAACCGATGAATTTTTTTCAAACTTTCTCCGAATGTTCCCTACAATGCACTGTTTCGAAAAATAAAATAAAAAAGATAGGTCACCATTCTCGCAAAAGAGATATGATGGGCCAATCTTCCCCCATTTATGCCTGTACTCGTGCTGATCTCGCGCGTTATTCATTGTCCACGTTACATTTTGCGGTAGCTGAAAGTACAGTTTATCGAAGTAATACTCGGGAGAAAACTTGACAGGAAGAAAGTATGGAACATATGGAACAATATCATATAAAATCTGTGGAATAAATCGCACCATTTAAAACGAGGTGGACGAAATGCGTTCGTCGAGTCGATGTTTTCGTGGTCATAATTTACATCCTAGAGTAACGGTTTTGTGCACGCTTTCACCTATATCTTTTTTCCTTCCGATAAATTTTTTAAATTTTTATTAGATTAAAGAGGACAACATGGGCACTATTATTATGCAATAAAAATATAGGTCACCATGCTCGTTTAAGAGAAAACGAGCTTTTATTTCGCTGTCAAGCCTTGCTTGTGGGAAATTTCTTACGTTTTGCAAGTGCACACGCTCATTTGCGCGCGCTAATGACGCAAAAATCGTGCGCAGTAGGGATGCGCAATGCAATACTGAGGAATCACCTTAAGGACGTTCGCGCTAATTGTTTCTGCGCATCCTTACTGCGCACGCAAATTCACATGACACGTCATGCATGAGCGCGCGCGCTAAATCATAAAATAAACAAATGATAGGGCAGGTGGCCATTGCTAGAGCTTTGTCTGGATTTAACGATCTTAGACGCACGGTGACCCCAATTTTTCTTTTGATGGATCATTTTCTCTACTGATTTTCTACGTTTAGGGAAAAAAATAAAGAAAATCTATCGACTAGAACTTTGAATTTTTGGCAAAATGCACCATCGAATTCCGTTCTTCTTAGCTCTTCTTGCATCTGTTCGGCGGTTTCAAGTGCCTCTTAAAGGGTTAAATTTAGTGAAAACGTTAGTAATATTTGGAACTATTTACGCAACAGACCCACTTCTTCAAAATATGACAAGATTGTTTGCCTCCGTTGACTCACCTTCGATATTTTTAACTATAAACCCCTGTAGACCGCCCACAATTATATAGGACAATTTTTCGAAATCAGTATAGTTTACCACACGCTTTATCTCTGAAGCGAAGACGGTAACCCCCAATTTTTTTTGTATTTCTGGCACAAATATCTCATTATCTGCCTGTAGTAAAAATTTAAAAAAATTCTATCGACTGGAAAATTTTCGCGCGAACGTCCTTAATAGCTATAGAGGTGGCCGTCTAATGCAGGTAACAAATACTGTGAAAAATTGAAAAATGATGCGTGACACTATAATAACAGTAAAAAGTTAATGAAAAACTCTTAAAAGTGTCAATGAACATTAACATTAATGTTCATTGACACTTTTAAGAGTTTTTCATTAACTTTTAACAAATACTATGTTTGTCTGAGCGAAAAGTCGGGCCGATTAATAGGGAGTGAACGCTTAAACTGGGCCGTTATATTCTGGTTCGACTGCATTCAGCATACAAAGAAAAAAATCAAGTCTTTGAAGGGGTTCTAACCAATGTGACCTCCCAGATACTGTCAGGCGTTCTAACCACTGAGCGACGGGTTAAGCCTTATGGCAAGCAAGACTATCTAGCAACTTGTCTAAATCTTTAGCAGGCGGAATTTCGCGCGAATGTTGTTGGCAAGCAGTTTCAGCAGTTACATAGGATTTTCTTTTGTGTTCTCGTGCAGCGACCGATCATGAAAACAACCGCTGGCATCACAACGTGTTTTATTCAAGACCTTATTATGTCAGAGCATTCTTCAGTTATAAATCGCTGTCCTTCTTTTGTTCTGTTATCTCATAAGGTTCAGTGTCAACAAGTCTTCCTTTTTTGAAGCAGTTTTCAAGCCATTTCAAACTGACTACCTTTACGCCAGCATTCAATCCTTGAGAAGAAACCTGAAAATAAACAGAATTCAAAACATCTGAAAAAAGACCAGATTTGTACAACACATTCTAGTGGAACGAGCACTATATTGGCAAACCAACCGGCCATTTAGGTGATATGTCCACTTATGGGTGATTTGTACAGGGGAGGGGGGTGCCTCAGGTGTAATTGTCACAGGAGGGTGCGGATGAGGCCAAATTATCATAACTAAAATGGTCCTATCAGGTTGCACCAGACCCAAAAACGTCTCACGGCCTAAACCATAACCCCTTCCTCTCCTCCCCCCTCCAAAAAATAGTGGCCTCTTATGAAAAGACAACTACAGGTGCCTTTATTTTGTCTTTGCATGGATTTTACATCCGTCCGGGACGCTAATAAATGAAACTAATACAATTGCCTAAGACAAAAGTAAGAGAACTTCCAAACAATCTTAGCAAAATCTCTCACCCCCCTCCCCCCCCTACACACACACAAAAAAAAGTCACGCACTCAGATCCCAAATTTCAACCCCTCTTTCTCCCCCTCCCCCAGAAAAAAAAACCCTTCGCACTTCCGTCATTATTACACTTGAGCACCTACTCCTCCCCCCATCGGGGTCTGGTCGCCAACGGGAGATGTCCGTTAGCGCAGCGGTTTCAACAGTATGGTAATCGAAAACATAACACAGAACAAGGATTGAGTAAGTACTTACTTTTCCTTCGTTTTTATCACAAATGACATGGGTGACGTCTTGTGAGAGAATCTGCGAGGCGTCTCCGTTGTAGTTAAGTAAGCGTTAAAGAACTCTTCTCATTACTTAATTATGACTTAATTCTTTTTAATAATAAAGTGATAAGGGTAATGCGTATATGCTTTTGTAAAATTGTAAATGCACGAGTGATAATAAGTTGTTGTCGTTGTTGTTGTTGTTGTTGCTGTTGCTGTTGCTGTTGCTGTTGCTGTTGCTGTTGCTGTTGCTGTTGCTGTTGCTGTTGCTGTTGCTGTTGCTGTTGATTACAAAAAGTTCAACAGCCGTTAAGTACCTAAAATCATAGTTAATAGACAGCAATGGTAAAGAAGACCAAAAAATTTAAAAGGAAACAAAATTTATCAGCTTTCTGTCGGAAGGAACACCACCTTTCACAATCTGTTGTTTTGCGCTCATACACTATGCAAGAATAAGACCCTCTAAGAGCGTTTCCTCGGGCTGTGTACGGCAACATCG